>VXAZ01007368.1:459391-505027 GCA_013399875.1 Gymnorhina tibicen
AGCAAACAAAAGGGAAAGATTTAACAAGATGGCAGGGAAAATGAAAGATTACTTATTAGGATAAAATAATACTAATTAAAAGTGTATATAGAAATGGGAGAAGTAGGGCAGGTGGAGAATGAGCTAATAACAGAAAAATGCCTCAAAAAAAAAGGAAAGAAACTTGTCAGCAATGACAATGAACAAAAAAGGAATGTTTTGTGAAATCGATTTACATGGAGAGATATTACCAGAATGTCAGTCGGGGGTGGATGGGGGGATGTAGGAAAGTAGAAAAAGAAAACAAGAGAAAGAAGAACAGGAATAACTTATGGAGCTCATCATTTCCATGTACAGGCAGATATGTCATCAGCATTTTGCTGCAAATAAGACAAATGTAGACAAAAAACAGTGACAAAATGTATTGCCAGTAAATGTACTCATCTCTGTGACACTTTCACCTTGTTATATATATGCAGTATCTGATGTTACAAAGTACGCTGTCAGCTACTCTCTTGGTTTTCTATCTTGTCTTAATTCTACCCAGTACTAGTAATCTTTCTAAAGAAATTAATTAGGAACTGTGTTGCCCTTCCTTAACTCAGCAATCTTCTGTCAATCTTGCTTTTGTTCTGACTTGATTTGTAATTGTTCAATAAGCTAGTTCTGTCTCTGGAGCTGTATGTTTGATCTATAGGCTGGTGATAGGCAAAGGTCCTGCCAGTCCTCTGCGTGAAAGAGCCTTTTTAGGGCCTGTGTACTGAGGGTCTCACAAAGGTCTCAAATGAAGGAGCTGGTATGAACTCTGTCTCAAGGGATGCACCCAGACTAGACAGGTAACACAGGCAAGGGAGCTCACAAGAGGAGTTTGTTCTGCCTCCTCTTGAGACCTGACATACTCCAAGCTATGCAGAGGTCACCAGTTTTCACGTTACCTCTTGAATCTCTCTGTAAGACAGCAATATATTCCTACTCCTAACAGGAATCACAGACAGATTTCATGCTTCTCACTGGAAAGAAAAACAGGAATTAAAGCAGAGGTGGATTGATGGACACATGAATTACTGAAACATATCAGGACAGTAGGTAGGGACTCAGAAGACTCAGTTTTGTGTCATTAAGTGGTTCGTCAGTGGAAATGTCCTCAAGTACAATTTTTATCATAATGAAACCCAGAGGTTTCAGATATATTTGGAGTTTAGTTGTCTCGGACACAATAAAAATATTCAACTTTTCCTGTAAAAGCATTTTGGTAGCAGAGATGTTATTAAGAAGCACTTCAGTAGAAGGCACTGCTTTAGCTGAGTTGTGTTACTCCAGCCCTACCCTGCCTAATGAAAGAAGCTATATTACCAAAACTCATTGTTACTCTAATTGCCATCTGTATTGTGAGATGAGGCAAGCACAGCCAAAATTTCACCAAAAGCTCATGTCTGAATGCAAGAGCTCTGTCAGCAAAGTCTGAAAGCAAGAAACTGGCTGGAACAAGAGGTATTTCCTTTCCTTCCCCTCATATCCTGCCCTTACACAGAGCAGACAGATGGGAAGTGAGAAGGCGAGGGATGTTATTATCGCAGTTAGCAGCTAGGGCAGTGAGACAGCGGATTATGTACTTTGTTGCAATTTATACCGGAAGGATGTGCTTAGCCAAGAAATTAATCGCAACTGCTTGGACGTATGCCTTAGCCATAAAACCATTCTTCCTTCTTTGCCAGTTCAGAAATCAGAAGTGTCCATTTTAACTTCAGTGTCTAATTCCAAGAGGTGGACAAGAAAATTTATAAAAATCATAATTAAATGTAAAATAAATAAGGGGAGATGGAGAGAAAGGGAAGGAAAAAAATCAGAGAAGCAAAACAGTCAGGGACATGCAGAGATGAGTGCAGGCATATGTGGGACACTGGGAAAAAAAAGCCAGAGATAAAGAAAATTTAAGGATGAATTTAGATAAATGAGCTAATATTAGATGTTGGAAAATTTTAAAAAAACTACCTGAAAACAAGTAAAAAAAGTATTACAAAAAAAGGAGTTGGATGGGAATACTTCACAGCTAAGTTTAACCTATTTCTAGAATCAGTCCCGTAGCATTAATTTTTTAGATTATATTTAAATTACATTTGATGGTTCATTAAATAGCTAGAACAGCTATTCTGCATCTGCTAGACTTTGTGTTCTTTACTTAGGAGATTTACATGAAAATGTGATTTTTTTTTCTTAAATTGATAGTGCAGATTCCTCTCATGCCAGTGATTTCATATTAAAAAAGAGAAAGGTATTGTACATAAATAGAGAGACAGACTGAGCAAAACTAAGCACTTGGAGGAATTTTTTTTCCTATTTGCCTATGGCATATCACCAGCACTTTAGTACTTTTTATACCAATAATAAAGGATCTAATTTATATTGATCTTTTAGAAGGTTATCAGCCTCAGGGTATAGGTACCAACATCCATGATACATGGAGTTTTGAACATTCAGCCTGAAAAATGCAAAAATCTTCCAGTCATTTCTTTGGTGTATCTCTATCTATTCTCTTTTTCTTTTCTGAACGTTATTTAGCCATCTTTGTTCACCCTTTGTAATGTATGTATGAAGTAATTGAAAAGGAATTTTTAAAAAATTCTTAATTCACATAGCTCTCTGTCCATGTCTACCCTAATTCTCACGTTTGCAAAATACAATGTTGAAAACATCTCGGTTATCACTTTTTCACCCCACCTGGAACAACTTTAAAAAGACGCAGCAGATGCAGAAGTGGTTTGCAGATGAACAAAGAAATCCTTGAGGCCTGTTGGAGAACACTAAAACACAAGTGCTGAGGGGAATGGAGAAGTGCAAAGATACTGATATAGGAAAAGAAAACCAGACATTTTCCTTTTATAAATTCAAAAATGAGAGCTAATTCAATGAAACTGGAAGTTGGCATATTTGGAACACTAAAGGGAGGTGGGGGTGGATTTCATTGTAAAAGTATTACATAGAAATCACTATCCATCACTGTAGTTTACATATATCAATAACAAGGTTTTCAACATAAATGTGTCTGTGCTAAGGATTTATTTTCAAATCAAAATACTTACAAACATCAAAGCATTTTTAACTGTTTTTCAATAGTTCAGTAGTCTTCCAGTCATTTGTGGCTTTGATAAGTGGTCAGTTAACTAGGAGAAAGATACAATCCTCTACTAAGGATTTCAGCCTTATAAATACATTGCAGCAGTGGATGGTATACTGAGTTAAATTTCCATTTGATCCAGAAGGGGATTGCCTATGTTCTAAAAACTGTTTAACCTTAATTTGAAGATCTAACATGCTTTTGAAGATATTAATTTTGTATTTACTTTTTTGAAAAATACTTGCTGTGAAGGATTAGAATTCAGTTCTTTCTTAGCATGGTTGTTGTGAACTGGAAAAACAATTGCTGGGAATATATTTTGACAATAATTTGCTAGATATACTTCAGACTGCCTACAAAAGAAGTAGTTTGTTCATTGAAATGACCCCATTTATTACAGAAGTTTTCAATACACATATTTCAGTATTTTCGTAACAGTTGACTAAGCACCAAGAAAGAACACATTGCAACAAATTCTGAGCCATCGCTTCATATAATCAGACCTTCTAAGGTAGATACTAATATAGCGCCTTACAATTATATCAAGAAGTTGCTAAAATAATTTACACATACAAATCAATCACTGTAAATGGTATTTAAAGAATAGCTGGCTTTGTGGAAATAACAGGTGGTTGGGGTTTGAACAGCATGATTTATTGTGTCATTTTGTTTGCTTTAAAAAGGTTAATGGCAGAAACCTCCTTTCAGTTGACTTTGATCGAACCACAAAGACAGAAAAGATCTACGATGACCACCGTAAATTCCTGCTGAGGATTGCCTACGACACGTCAGGGCACCCCACCCTGTGGCTCCCGAGCAGCAAGCTGATGGCTGTCAATGTTACCTATTCATCCACAGGTCAAATAGGCAGCATACAGCGAGGCACGACTAGTGAAAAAATAGAGTATGATGGACAGGGAAGGATAGTGTCTAGAGTGTTTGCTGATGGGAAAACTTGGAGTTACACATATTTGGAAAAGGTAAAGAACACTCAGGTTTTTAAAAATGCTTGGAATGTGCTGAAATTCTGCAGCACCTCACTGCTGCATACAAAGCAAAAAATAGGTAGCAGAAGCACATCACACAAGTATCAACATGTGATTCCAAGGTGAATGTTTCATTCCACAGATATGTAATCATGCTGTAGCTAATTGCTAGGAATTGATGTGTTTTTAAATTATTTTGGCCACTGACTAACAAGAAGCATCTATATTTACCTTTTATCTTAACACTTAAAATAAGGTACAGGGACTATCTGCAATTCAGTTCAACTGAAAATAATTTGTTTGCAAATGCTTCACAGTTGTGGGCTTTTTTCACTACCAAGAAAAGCTCTTTCTTCTAAATAGTTACAGCTGTCAATTTGTACTTGCTATATGTTGTAGCATCAAAATAAGGGATAGGCAAAATATTAGGACTCAATATATATGTAACAATTGCTGAATGAGATCTCTTCTTCTAGAAATATCCGTGAAAATGACCCTTGTGAGATCTCATGTCTGCTATGCAGAAAGAGAATCCATTTCTTTCAGGGGTTTAAATATATTTCTGTTGAAGCTGTTGCTCAGCAAATACTGTTTACTAGTCATCACAGACATAATTTAATCAAGACCTGTGATACATGATAGCCACGCATTAGAAAAATAGCAGAATAATTCAAGTAGCTCCTTTTGATGTGAATAATCAAACAATTGTTTTGCCCATGTCTCAAAAGCTTACAGAACAAGAACACACTATTCAGAAATCTCAGGCTATTCAAATTCTTCAAAATCATCTCTAATTGTAGGGAAGAAATTGTATCTCCCATATGTTGTTCTCCTCGTGAGTTAATGGCTCTAAGACAGCTTTACTTCTTCCCATATTAAACATGACTTATCTGAATCCATTGACAATCTGCTGTTTAGCTGTGAATGCTTGATAAAAGAGTGATACAGTCATAACAAGTAGCAAATTATGAATGTGGAACTACTAATTACAGAACCCCTTACAATTAAGCATACAAGTAAATTAGGCAGGGAGATGTTAACAACATGTAAGGTCAAGGATAACTCAATTAAAGAGGAGATAATTTTCTCAAGTGGGAATGTCACATTTTTGTGAAGAAATAGTATCAGTATATGGCGGGAGGGGAGAAACTGCACCGTTTGTCACATGATAAAAATCTGTTCTTAATTTTCAGTCAATGGTTCTTCTGCTCCATAGCCAACGGCAGTATATCTTCGAATATGATTTGTTGGACCGGCTTTCTGCTGTCACCATGCCCAGCGTTGCTCGTCATACCATGCAGACTATCCGCTCCATTGGCTATTACCGGAATATATACAACCCCCCAGAAAGCAATGCTTCTGTTATAATGGACTACAATGAAGAAGGGCAGCTCCTTCAAACTGCTTTCCTGGGGACAAGCCGAAGAGTATTATTCAAGTACAGACGGCAGACCAAGCTCTCAGAAATTTTATATGATAGTACAAGAGTTAGTTTTACTTATGATGAAACAGCAGGAGTCCTGAAAACAGTAAACCTCCAAAGCGATGGTTTTATCTGCACCATTAGATACAGACAAATTGGCCCGTTGATTGACAGACAGATTTTTCGCTTTAGTGAAGACGGAATGGTAAATGCCCGATTTGACTACAGCTATGACAATAGCTTCAGAGTGACTAGCATGCAAGGTGTCATCAATGAAACCCCATTGCCTATTGATCTCTACCAGTTTGACGACATCTCTGGCAAAGTTGAACAGTTTGGAAAATTTGGAGTTATATATTATGATATTAACCAGATCATTTCAACAGCTGTAATGACGTACACAAAACACTTCGATGCACATGGGCGCATCAAGGAAATTCAGTATGAAATATTTCGGTCATTAATGTATTGGATTACAATTCAGTATGATAACATGGGACGAGTGACGAAAAGAGAAATTAAGATTGGGCCATTTGCCAACACCACAAAATATGCTTACGAATATGATGTAGATGGTCAGCTCCAGACAGTATATCTAAATGAAAAAATAATGTGGCGGTACAACTATGACCTGAACGGCAACCTCCACTTGCTCAACCCCAGCAGCAGTGCCCGATTGACGCCACTTCGGTACGACCTGAGAGACAGAATAACTCGACTAGGAGATGTACAGTACCGGTTAGATGAAGATGGATTTCTGCGTCAGAGGGGTACCGAAATCTTTGAATACAGTTCAAAGGGCCTTCTTACTCGAGTTTATAGCAAAGGCAGCGGGTGGACGGTGATTTACCGTTATGATGGACTTGGACGACGAGTTTCCAGTAAAACTAGCCTTGGACAGCATCTCCAGTTCTTTTACGCAGACCTTACCTACCCAACCAGGATAACTCATGTATATAACCACTCAAGTTCTGAAATCACATCTCTTTACTATGATCTGCAAGGACACCTTTTTGCCATGGAAATTAGCAGTGGAGATGAGTTTTACATTGCATCAGACAATACAGGGACACCGCTGGCTGTTTTCAGTAGCAATGGTCTCATGCTTAAACAAATTCAATACACTGCCTATGGAGAGATCTATTTTGACTCTAACCTTGACTTCCAGCTGGTAATTGGATTCCACGGAGGCTTGTACGACCCACTGACCAAGCTAGTCCACTTTGGAGAAAGAGATTATGACATACTGGCAGGCCGGTGGACGACACCCGATATTGAAATCTGGAAGAGAATTGGGAAGGATCCAGCTCCTTTTAATTTGTACATGTTTAGAAATAACAACCCGGCCAGTAAAATACACGATGTGAAGGATTATATCACAGGTAAGAGAAGGTTACTTCATCATAGCTTGGGGATGCTAGATCTATAGGCATCCAATTTAGAGGGAGCGAGACTTTAGGTAACAAGGGCAGGAAAGGTCCTTCTGTGATCAGTTTAACTCACCAACATCACAGAAAATACTCATTGGAAGCTGGTTGATATTTTCCACGGTAGGCTTTTGCAAGGCTGCTAATGTAAATTGCCCAATAAGCTCCAGGGCTAGCACAAAGTAATGAGTACGCAGCCAGGTGTGGGGAAGGAGGAGTAGGATAGTATAGGAAAAGGAGTGAACTTCTCTTTTGGCAAAGAAAGGTGCTAACGTGCTAACTTTCATATCTCAATTCTTAGAGAACCTATATGCTTTCTGTGGTTCTAAAGTTAGTGATGTGTAGTGTTTTCCATTATTCTGCATACCAAAAATCTGCATGACACCAGAATTTTTGGAAAAATGTATGGCTCAGATACCTTTGATTTTTTGTATTTGAATAGATGTAAATAATCCAAAATACACAGACATTGCCAGTCTACAGGAAAGGCTCAGCCCTACTTACTTAGGAGCTGTGAGACTACCACTTAGAAGAGCATCCTGGGAATCAAGTGGTTTTGCATTCATTTAACAAACAGCAGCTATTAAGTGGGTTGCTAACAGGCTGCCTGGGAGTAAGGATAATAACAGACCTCTGAATCTGTCCTCTTTTAGCAGCATGTGCTGTAGGGCATGCAGTTGGAATCAGATTCTTTGTGGCAGTGAAAATCATGCACTTAGTTCAGAAATTGCCCTCAAAATACAGTTTTGGTTCTTTTCTTAACATCTTTGATGTCTGAAATGCACAGACACACACTGCTTATATATGGTTATTATTACAATTAATAATTTGGCTGACTGGCAGTTTTAGATGCAGCGCCTCATGAGGCATATCATTTATTTGAAAATGCTAGAAATTATTTTAAGATAAATATTTTTTATTCTTTAATTTTTGGAAATATTTGCTTCCTTGTTCCACTTATTGTGAGCTTTCTTTAATAAAAATTACTAGACTTGGTAAGGAGCACTCTAAGCTTAGTATTTGTGGAAGATAGAGCTTAGTATTTGTGGAAGATAGTGTAAAAAAACAGAAACAAGGCAGAGCACTCATTCTTGCCAAACAATCGTTAACTAATTGTTGGCACCCCTAATTTATTTTTTACAGAACATAAAATGTATCATAAATAATGTTACCTAATGATAATTTAGAATCCTGTCTGCTTACTGATGCATTTCATTAGCTTTTAATTTTATCAATCTAACATCATCTTGAAGAGGAGCAGATTTCTCTTGAATCAACAAAAAATATCTGCCAAATCATTTAAAAGGTAATTTGCCATATAGGTCCTATTGCAGGAGTAGTTTGAAGACATTACAATAACACATACACACCAAAAGGACAAGATGTGCTCCGCAGTCCTTTTTACTTTTTGGCTTTGTTTTAAATTCTTGATAATGAAGGTGTGACATAAAGCGTGACCATGTGACATTTTAGCCTGACCATGAAATTCCAGTTAGTTTAGGCTGAATGACAAGGGAATCTCCCCTTAATTGCACTGCCATAATTGTTCTGGAAGTAACAGAGGCCTTCAGACTTGCTGAACCCTGCAATACCTTTCAACTGAGCCTAGTGCAACTCTTATATAGAACAGACATTTTCTTAAGTTTAGAACTGTAAGTTTCCTGTATAGGTTTGCTTTTGTAGCTGTAGCACAAATCTAAATCCACACATATCAAAACGAAGACTGTTGAATAATGTTCGTGATACGAAAGGAAATCAACTATGCCAAAAGCTATTATATGTAAAAATGGTATAGTTGCAAAATACAGAACAATTCTAATATTTTTCTCAATTTTTTTTCTTATAATTATTCTCTTTCAGATGTTAACAGCTGGCTGGTGACATTCGGCTTCCATCTGCACAATGCCATCCCTGGCTTCCCAGTTCCGAAATTTGATTTAACAGAACCTTCTTATGAACTTGTGAAGAGCCAGCAATGGGAAGACATACCAGTAAGAAACAAAACTAAACATACAAATTGAACAAGATAGAATGTTCCCTTCTATTCAGATTTTATTAGGCATGGATAGTTCAGACAGCCAGGGTTAATTGCTAAGTTAAATCTGAACAGTACCTTTATCTAGTTTCAAAAGAATTTAAGAAATTACAGATGGAAGGGTTTTTTACAGATTTGCTAAGTTAGGTACTATTTTATATAAGCTTTTGTTTGCTTTCAGCAATAATAAAAATTTAAGAGACAATAATCAATGAAAACAAGTTTAAGATGCTTTAAATATGTCTAATTTCATAGCATAAACTACATAGATTATATTTGTACTAACATTCTGCCTGAAGACAGTAACTGAACACTGTAGTAAAAAATAGACTGTGAAATAAACAGAAGAACAGGTGATATAACATACACATACCAGCCACCACTATAATTTTACTTCTTTTTAATATTAGCCATGCATTATGGACACCATGTGTTACATGTAAAGATAAAATACTGAAACTGAAATTACCTGAGGTAAAACCTATTATATTACATAAAAGTAAAACTCAGGTGCTTATGAAGTTCTCTGAAATAAAAAAAATGAACTTTCATCCTGAAAACCTGCTACAGTTTTAAATAATGAAAAATAAATGTGGAAGTAAAATCTAAGTCTGCTATTTAAGAAAATTGTATTTACAAATTAGGCTTACTCAAAGATCAAAGACCTATGCCCTCAAAAATCCTATGGTTTTTGGTTTAGAAGGAAGAGTTAAGAGACATTAAAATAAGTGATCCCATTGTCAGCAGTCAAAAAGTATCTCTTTCTACAAGAATCATGATAGAGAATGTTACAAGAATTAAAGATTATATAATCTTAAAAAATCCTACAACCTAATGTAGACCAAAAGTCCTTAGAAGGGTGGCCCAGCAGGAAGGGAACATATGGAAGCTAACTTTACATTCAGGAAGTGAGTGAGTGAGTGAGTGAGTGAGTCAGTCAGTCAGTCAGTCAGTCAGTTAGTTAATTCTTAATAGCAAGGAATTGAGTAACAGGGAAAGACCTTAGAGCACAGTATGGGATTAGTGTTTCCCATGAGCAACAAAAGCAGTGAAGGAGGAGCATGGCAAGCACCCCGGTTGTATTGGGAGATAAGAGACCTGTCATCAGGCATGGCTGTGAAGAACTAGCAGAGGTTGTTTATTTAGGTCTCAAAGGCTAAAGAATGAAATTATCCACTAACACCAGCAAAGGCATACCAGAAACAGAACCAGTCTGGTCAAAAACATGAGAGCAGACAGCTAGTTGTCAAAAATCTTCAGGAGAGAGCTCAATAACATGAGAAATGCCAGGGCCATGTGACATGACAGAGCAAGAAGCGTGTGATAGGAAAACAAAGATTCAAAATTCTCAGGTAGGAAGAAGCTGCAACTCTGACATTTGCTGGTGAACAAGCAAATGGAAGCAGGAAGCAGAAGTAAACACAAATCACTTGGTATTTTGAAACATTAAGGAGTAAGTGAGCTTTACTGAGCTCTGAGGATACATGTTAAAAATAAACAAACTTTGTCATTATGAAGTTGCTATAGTATCTTGCTGCTCTCACTGATGATTGCTGTCTACAATATATTTTGTGCTCAATAGCTTTCATGTAGGATTTACACAGCTGAAATCCATAGTTGTTAGCAAGTGCGGACAGAAATCTGCCACATTCAAGAAGAATGGAGAGTCCAAGTTAATTCATAATTCCCTCAGGAGTTGTCCCCTCCAGAAAGCTACCCTTGTGGCAAAACAGAGAAGCCTTTGCAAACTTTTTGCCAGGCTTTGATCAGCAGCAAGGCTGAATTGAGGTTGTATGAATCTTAATGACTCCTGCTTGGTCTCCCATCCAGAAATTTAGGCAAACAAAACACGCTTTTGACTCATTTGTCAGCAGTGAATCAAATGGTTTAAGCAGTATTTTACTGAAAGGAGAAGGGGTCAATTGGAAGATAAACTGGATCATCATCAAAAACTAAGTACTCCTTTTCAAAAGTGCAGCCAAAGCTATTTAAATCTTTGTTTCCTGCTGAGGCAACTGCCAGGGCAGCTGTCTGCTCCTCGCTTCTATCAGTACAGCTCATTCACATCTTGTTGCTGTTAAGACCCAGGGTTAGACCGATAAGATGTGTCTATTCTGCACAGTTGTAAGGTCTCATCCCAACCCCAGTTGACCCTGTAATTGGAGCTGTCCTGCTATCTAGCTGCAATAGCTAACCATTTCTGCTAGCTGCTCCTGCTCTTTCAGGTCTTCTGGCTGACCACTGCAGTTACGCTGACAGGTCCCGCTCCCCAGCCATCCTCTTTATCGAGAGCGCATCTGGCACAGTGGGCTACACACAACTTTTCCATGACATTCTGCTATCCTAGCTTTTCCATGAGACTGGCTTGTTGGTTCTTTTCATTCATTGCCCCTTGTCTTTGCTAGCTATGAACAAAACACTGCTGTATTTAGGGTTGCACCCATCTGAAGTTCTTGGAGAAAAGCTCTTTTAGGCAGGAGGCTGATACTTGGAGTGAAATGGAAGGTCACACAGCCAGATTGGCCACAGTCTTTTCACACACACCCTTTTATCAGTTTCTGCATGTATTTGTCATATAACATCAGTCCCCAGTATTCCACCTCACTGGTCCACACCATTTGCTTCCCTCTCTTTCACGGTAAAGACTGCCATTGCGGTTTATTTCCCTCATTCCTTTAGCAGCTTGAGGGATTATGAGGGCCTCCCTGCAGTTTGGTCTCAGGCTGCAGCTACTTGAGAAACTCTTATCTCCTGACTCAGCATAAAGAAAGGCTTGTTCCAGTTCTAAAGCACAGCTTCATGACCTGCAAAAATCTCCTCAGTTTGACTGGATGCATGGTAGACAGGAATCATACTTGAACAAGCTCAGAGGAAGAGATGACACCATGGTAAGATGACACCATAGTAAGACAGCTCTTACCTGTATCAACATGAAATGGCCTGGCAACATCCACTGGCAGCCCAGAAAGCCAGTCGTGTCCTGGGCTGCATCAGGGCAAGGGAGGGGATTTTGCCCCTCTACTCTGCTCTGATGAGACCTCACCTGGAATACAGCATCCATCTCTGGGGTCCCCAGCACAGGAAGGACATAAACCTGTTGAAGCAAGTCCAGAGGAGAGCCACCCAGTTGATCAGAGGGATGGAGCACCTCTCCTATGAGGAAAGACTGAGAGAACTGGGATTGTTCAGCCTAGAAAAGAGAAGGCTTTGAGGTAACCTTATTGCAGCCTTCAGTATCTGAAGGGAATCTACAGGAAATATGGGGCAACACTATTTACTAGAGCAGGTGGTGACAGGACTAACAGGAGTGAGTTCAAATTGAAAGAGAGTAGTTTAGATTACATACTAGGAAAAAATTCTTTACTGTGAGGGTGGTGAGGCCCTGGAACAAGTTGCCCAGGAAAGTTGTGGATGTCCCATCACTGAAGGTGTTGAAGGCCAGGTTGGATTGGGCTTTGAGCAACCTGGTCTAGAAGGTGTCCCACAGCAGGGGGGCTGGAACTAGATGACTTTCAAGGCCCCCTTTCAACCCAAACCATTCTGTGATTCTTGTGGTTATGTACTGGCATTGCAAGTCTGTCCTGTGCAGCCCAGTAAGTAGCCTCTGAAGTTAAATCTGATTTTTGTGCAGGTTCTCAGGGAGACAAAGAGTAAAAGCACTGCACATTAGCAAAATAGTCTTGTAACGCAGCAGAACAGGCACTATGCAGATCTAATTAAGTCCTTGGCACTGTCAGTTGTGGCATATCCTGTTGTTGTCCACGGGCAGCACACCAAGAAATCCTGGCTGTTTGGCATTTAGGGGGCTACAGATGGCTGGTAAAACTTCTGTCTGTTCTTGTTTACAGCCAATTTCTGGAGTGCAACAACAAGTGGCGAGACAAGCAAAGGCTTTCCTTTCCCTGGGAAAGATGGCAGAAGTGCAGGTCAGCAGACGGAAATCCAGTGGAGAAAAGTCATGGCTGTGGTTTGCCACGGTGAAGTCTCTGATTGGGAAAGGGGTGATGCTTGCTGTCAATCAAGGCAAAGTGCAAACAAACGTGCTCAACATTGCAAATGAGGACTGCATAAAAGTGGCAGCTGTTTTGAACAACGCTTACTACCTAGAAAACTTGCATTTCACTGTGGAGGGAAAGGACACGCACTATTTTATCAAGACCACTTCCCCTGAGAGTGACCTTGGGACACTGAGGCTGACGAGTGGGCGTAAGGCCCTGGAGAACGGCATCAATGTCACTGTTTCCCAGTCCACCACTGTGGTGAACAGCAGGACTCGTAGGTTTGCCGATGTTGAAATGCAATACGGTGCTCTAGCGCTTCACGTCCGCTATGGCATGACACTTGATGAGGAAAAGGCCCGAATACTGGAGCAAGCCAGGCAAAGAGCTCTTTCCAGTGCCTGGGCCAGAGAACAACAGAGAGTAAGAGATGGAGAGGAAGGCGCCAGGTTGTGGACAGAAGGAGAAAAGAGGCAGTTGCTAAGTGCTGGAAAGGTACAAGGATACGATGGGTACTATGTACTCTCTGTGGAGCAATATCCAGAATTAGCAGACAGCGCTAACAATATACAGTTCCTCAGACAAAGTGAGATAGGAAAGAGGTAACACACTGGCTTAGCTCAGGCTGCCAAAGAGACTGTGTACCAGTGTCTTCTAAAAAGGAGACCAAACTGTTTTGCTGCATTACTACTTGAGCCTAAGCTTACATCTTTGCTCAGATTTTTTCTGTAGCACAATCCAGACTCTGTAACAAAAAGAGCGCCTTCCAGAAGAATGATACTGCTAATGACAAAACTTTTTTTCTCAATGACCTTAAAGGTGATCTGCTTTAAAGAATATGTTTACATATGCATATCGCTGCACTCAAGTTGGACTGAAAAGTATTAAAAAAAAAAAAAAAAGAAGAAAAAAAGAAAAGAAAAAGGCCTACAGATTTTGCAACAGGCTGTCTGTTTCTTTGAGGCACTGTATTTAATTAAGATACAGACCCATACAGTGTTTCCAAATAGTACTGAATTGTTGACCTTTGCTTACGAGAAGTAGTCTCTCTCTTTCTCTCTTTTTCTCTCTCTTTCTCACTGCATAGGATGTGGTATATATCTGTTAATTTTAAAACGTGGGGCAAAAATTACTGTTTATAGACAACCCAACTGCATTAAACTGTGCTGCTTTCTAAAAGGACATTGGCACAAGTGACTTATGCTACCATGGGAATTTAATAATGGATTTTACAATGCTAACATGGTTTGCCTTGGGGGGGAAATGGCAAGTAGAATCCTTGTTGCATATAAGCAAAGGAAACCCTGATTTTTTTGTAAATTATGTGAGACAAGTTGTTTATGGATTTTTATATGAATTACAATTTACTGTACATCAAATATTAGTCTCAGAGGAGTTAATTTATGTAAAGTGTTTAAAAAAGTTTATACTTAAAAATAAAATGATAAAAACATGTGCTGTGTGTGATTTTTTTTAAAGAAAAAGGAATTGCACCTTTTATGTTATAGCTGTACAGTATAAAGGATTATATTGTAGAGATATAACAGTGATGACTAATGTCCAAAAGTGTTAATATTTTTGTATTAGGTTTAAAGCTGTGCATCTATCACTCTGCTGATAGGATGGGACACTCCACAAAGTGGCTGGCTGAATCAGACCACAGCTCCCTCCCCTCCCTCTCCTGTCACCCAGGCCAGTGCCACTTCATCAGTCATTGTTAGAAGGCACAGTAACCAAATAAGTCTCATTTAGTATGATGGAAGACTTATATAGGTTGGGGTTTCCTTGTCTTTTTCCAGCCCTAATGTAATAAATGGACATTTATTCATACCAGGTGGGGTTTCTGTTGGTTTTTTAGAAGCTTTGTTTCACAATGGAGGAATAGTGTCTCAGGTGCTTGGCAAATTGTATGTAGAAGAAGAAGAAATGATGTAGTTTCATCCAGTTATGTCAACTTTGTCTTCTGTATAATACAGCTCTTTTAGATGTTAATAACTCCAGATAGAAGAAGCGTACCTCTGACCTGATGCTACAGAATTGCTCTTTAGGCAGGCAGGCAGGCTGTTCAGTAGGTTCATCTCCTGGCCTTCAGCTAGCAGATCAAATCTCATTACTGTGAACACTAAACCTGGGGATGGAGAGGAAGGTCCAGTTCTAGTGCCTAGTCTGCATCTCCACACCACTGCGTAGATTTGGCATGCTCTGCTCCAAGGCCCAGTATATTTGCTGCAGGAAGAACTGAAGTGTGCAGCTGGTTCCTTATAGGAAGCCTGTGGTGGCATCTATGGCATCTGTTACTACATCTTGGCTGAAACCATTCTTAGAGCTTTAGTCTCACGAGCACTAAACTCAGCCACAAAAAATAAATATTTTTAAGATGAGACAAAATTGGGGGTTTTGATGTCCATTGAAATATACACAGTATTTCTATCCATGTATTATAATGACAGAACATAGTAAGTGAACGTGTCTTAACTATGAATGGTTCAAGTGGATGTAATAAAAATAGTTTTCTAACTGCTTTGTATTCTGAGAGTCTATGGTATTACATACTCTAAATTGCACATTAGGATTGTTTGATAAACAGATCTGAATTTCTCCCAGCCAAGTCGCTACCGAATCTACAGTATCAGTGCTATTACTGTATGTGTGTATTTGGTAGAGCATACAGAACTAATTACACATATAATGAATGCTAATCATCTATTAGAATTAAAGCACAGATTAGTTGTTAGTATTTTTACCCTTGAAGCTTGAGGGCCCTAAATTTAGAGAGGATGATATGTCAGACCCCAGAGGCGTGTCATTGATCTACGTATTCTTTTTAAAAGATGTAAAATGCTAGGTGTTTGCAGTTCTGTTGGGTGGCTCTTCCACAGCACTGTATTTAGCATGCTGTAAGTGCTCTCTGTTGAAATAGGCTCATATTCTAAATTATGTCCAATGTTTCTGTTCTGTTTGCATATGAAAAGCTTGTATAACATGTCAACATTGAAATATATCTTCTACTTGGCGCATACCAGTCCCTTCTCCTTTGTTCTGGCACCAATAAACAACAAATTATAGTATCTGTTGGTGATCATTTTAGATGCAGTCAAATCAAGCCAATTAGTGGCCTTGTTAGTAGGTATAATGAGCCTATTTCTTGCTAAAAAAGACTTGTGATCTGGACATGCTCCTGCAGGAAATAGTGACCTTGGGGAATATAGAAACAAAAGATCTTTTTAAAGAAAAAATATGCATAATTAAAGAAGCATATTACAAAAATAAGAAAAAAAGAAAGGAGATTCTAAGTATTTTAGACAATGCCAGTCAAAATGCTATCCTGATATTTTGAGATGTATATTTCGTCTGATTTGTATTGTTCTTTTAATTTGCCTTCTTAACTTTATATGTGTCCTGAATTTTCCACAAATTGATAACTATAGATTGCATCTAGGCTTTCCAATAAAAGCCAACCCAATGTGTGTGTGTGTGTCTGTTTATATTTGGGTTTTTTCAATCTGTATGTCAGATACTGCATCTGCGCTGCCACTTTTCTCGTATCGAAGAAGCAAAGTGATCCCCTTGCACTGGTATTGATTCATTTGCTTCACAGTTGGCAGTATCTTTTTTTGACTCTATCCAATGGCTTCATCTGCTAACTCAGCAAAGTGAATTACTCAGTGGGGTCTCTCAGGGGGCCTACTTTAGAGAGAACATTAAATATACCTCACAAAGCCAAATCTTCTACAGATAAGGAAAGCCAAAGAACCAAAAAATCACTTAGAACTGTTTTCTCTCATATCCTCCTGAGTAAAAATACGACAAAAAGTACTTGATTATAAAGAATTAGATTGGCACTGGTAGTTACATATATACACAGAAGAGATCCTTCAACCTGCATTTAGGCCCACTTTGCAGAAACTGCTGACTTCAGCACTGCTCTACGTCAAGAGACTGCTTTCATTTTATTTGGAACAGGCAGACTTCACCACACTTACTTTGTAGTGACAACCTTGAGTTGGTAACATGTTGATCCAGCACTAATCAGGTCACTGCTTAGCTAACTCTGGCCTAATTTTGTTGTTTAAAAAAAAAAAAAAAAAAGCAGTAAGAGATCTTTGTATGTTCACACTTGGGAGGTGAGAGATTTGCATTTGACAAGGGGAAAAAAAAAATGCCAGTTACCACTGCCACTCTTCTGAGGCATTTCTAAAGTGATGGCTGAAAGGGTGTAAAAGAAAAAACACTGCATAAAATAACAGTTAAGATTATCTATGAGAGAATAGGCTGCATTTGCAGAGAATCAGATGACAAAATGTTTGAATTCTGTTCTCAGGAAAAAACAAGGAAAAAGCTTCTGAAAGTGTTGATACCTTGGTATACTGCTATCTCCAGAAGGGCAAGCTATGGCTATACATATGGCCAGCTTGAGAACCTTTAAGAAAAAGAGGAAGAAACTCATGCATAATTCTTTGGGGGTGGCAAAGCAGAGGCACTTACTAGAAACAGCTTCTAAGCAGCTTATTAGAAGCTGCTTATTTGACACTTATTAGAAGCGGCCAAGGTTAAAAATAAGCCAAAGCAGAGAGCATCATCCCACAGCATAAACTGAACAGCACAGACACGGTGATATCATACCCCTAACTGCAAAACCACATCCAAACCCACCAAGCTGATCAGCTTCTCATCTACAGCCAATCAGTCCTAAGGACTAAATATACAAGGCTTATAAAATTAAATTGTTCTTTATACACACAAGTTGCTGGAGCTCAGTGATACAAAACAAAAAAAGCCAAACAAAAAGTGATAAAAAACAAAATGAAAACCAGTTAATTGATGAGTATGTGCCAATTCTCCCCCTGGGAAAAAAGGAACGTGTGGGCTATAGCTGTTGTGCTGACAGACAAGCTTAAGACTTCATTTTTTACCTCTGAAGTTTTTAGTTTTGTGGCAGACTGACCACATCAGGCAAATTTACCTGTGTGAGTACCTAGGCTACACCTACTCAAAAAGTCAAAACACGAATAATAGGTAAATCTGTGGCCATCCCCTCCAGCCCATTTTTCAGCATAATTAACATAAATAAGGATGCCAGAGCTTAATTAAGTGCACCACAAAAAAGCTGAAAAAATGCAGCTTTTCTGTTCACCCATCCCAGAAACCTGAGTATTTGTTATGGACCACTAGAAGTGTCTTAGGCCTTTCAGGGTGAAGAGATGGTGGAAAGGTTTGTTTGTCATGCCATCTCCTAATCACAAGCTATAACAGTGGCAATTACAGGTGGCACTATGAGGGACAAGAACATGCTGCCCGGTGCTCTGGCACAATCTGCCCTGCTTTAATAACCACATGTGCTGTGGACAGCAGGGTAGGGAGAGCAAAAGGGAGGTGAGCTGCCTTTAGGTGGTCTGGAATGCAGCAGTGAGAATGAAGTCATGCAGTACCACACAAATAGTGGCATGAGGATTATTAACTGCAATATTCTTTGTACGCACGCACGCCTTTTAAAAAAAATTCTTGGCCTGATTTCTAGCATCACAAATGCCAAATGTATGCAATTCTGAGCAGTGCATGCATGACATAAAATGCATCACTAAGATGTATTAAAGATAAATATGCTAAATATGGGTCCCCACTTCTAAACAAAGCAAGCTAAACAGTAACACAATCCTTTTCTTTAAGTACATGAGAGCCTTATATGCAATTTAGAAGGTGAAGAATAAGCGTGATACGATGGCAGCTCATTAAAGTGTCATGTTTTCACAGAACCTGCCTTATTGCAGTAGATTCTCTTGCTGTTAATTACTATAACTTGGTAGGTAAAGTGAGTAAACCTTTTAATTTACTAAGTTAAAATTCCATCATTGAGGAATATAAATTTCTAGACATGCATACAATTTTTTTCCTACTATTAAATAAGTCAATGCTATAGTAACGTAATTATGCAGCTTAGAGTTAATGGTTCCCACAAAGCTGTCTTAATAAAGCCTTTTGGGATTCAGGAGGAAAAGGAGGAAATTCAGAAACTAAGAACAAGGCTGGAAGGCAACAACATGTTTCAACTGGCTCTAGTTACTCAATCACACTTAAGCTGTCTGAGACAGCAGGGTGAGTGCCATGCATTATAGAGGCACCAGGGAAAATTCTCATCCCAATGAAATAAAATATTTCCAAATTTCAAGACCAGAAATCATTTTAAAACTGAAATGACAGGAATGGCTATCTAATGAACCAATTAAAGTTACAGCAATAATAAATGAAATTAAAACAGTATAAAGAAAGATAATAGAGGAATCAGTGAATAATGCAAATCCGAGAGTAACTATAGGCATGTCAGAAATGCCGTAAAAAAAGTATGAAAAATGTATTAAAAAGTTCATCCATTGTTTGCAGATAAGAACTACTATGGAAAAATGAGCTGGGGAGGGTGTGGGTGTACAAGACCGTAATTGACATTGTATTAGTCACCAACTTACACGATGATGGGGAAGCACATATTAAAAAAAATCAGTCACGCCAATATCTGCAGATGACAAAAATTAATGAAGTGGCAAATAATGGCTAGGACAGAGCAGTCATACAGAACAATATGGATCACTTGCTGAAGTGAGCCCATTCAAACAAAATGCATTTTAATACAGGCAACTCCAAAAGTAAAATATCTCAGAATAAGAAATGCAAATCTTGCTATGAAAGGTACATGGCCGCCTTCAAGAAAGCACTGACTGGAAAGAATGAGAAGTGCATAATGGATAAATAACTCATTGTGAGATTCCAGTACAATAGTGGTGGCAATGAAGAGCTTTTAGGGGTGGAAAAGCTTAATGAGATTACTGGCCTTGTTAAACCAGGGAAATAGGAAGGCAACGTTATCCCTGCATATGGTGCCAGCAGTACCACTCTTGCATACAGTCCTGATGCATGCATCATGAAAACCTTGGAGAGAGCACAAGGAGACATCACACACAAATCTGAGTCTTGGCAAAATAAAATTTAAAAAAAACGAAAGGCACAGAAGGGTGCCATGACAATAGTGTCTAAACACCCTCACAGGAAAAAACCCACATTGTAGTGAAGTGCTTCCAAACAGGGAAGGAGGGAAGAGAAAGTGGGTCGGAATGCAATTCTGGTAACTGACTTATAGGAGTAGTTTCCAAAAGCTTTTGGCAAAATAGGAGCTATTGGAAGTACATGTAATGCATGCAGGTGATGGGAGTTTAAACTAGATTATGGCACCATTCATTTAGTTGCACAAGAGATATCAGAGTAAAACCTTTATAGCGCTGATAAATGCCAGGCCAAAGTGTTTGGGTTTGTCTTCTCCTTATCACCTCCCCTTTAACAACCCTGAAATATCCAAATTAAGTTGATACAGACTGAAGCCAACGAAGATTACCCTAAAAGTTTCGGTTCTTTAAACGGACAGTGCAAGGCTGAGGCATTTTAAAAACATCCCTTGGTTTCCTTAGCAGAGATATGTTGTTCTATTACCTTCTATAGCAGCTGATTATTAAAACTAACTAAAACAAACCTCCTCGCTCTGTATTAACATAGCTGGAGCCAATACGCCCCCATGTTTATGTTTACAAGGCATCCAGAGGCAAGTGTTTAGCTTAAATAAAAAAAAATCAAACAAACTAAAAAAAAATTTAAAATAGTAAAACCTTGTTTGCGCCAGCGCTGACCGCGCTCTGCCCTGAGCGCACCTCACCCTCAATGACCGACACCCCCTTCCCAGGTGCTTCACGCTCCGCCAGCTCCGCTGCGCTGGGAAGCACCTGGTCCTTACCCGGTGCACGACCGGGACCTGCAGCCGGACTACCGCCCTGCCTCACCGGGAACAGCAAACTGCTCCCTCCGGTCCTGACCCGCCTCACAGCGAAGCTCAGACCGAAGGGAAGGGACTGAAGTGCGCTCCCCGCCGCAAGCGAGCCGCTCCCTGCCCAGGCACGGCAGCCGACAGAGCGTCCGCGCCGGGACCAACACCGGCTCCCGCAACCACTTGACCCCTTCGCCACCATCGCACTGCCCCTCAGCCCCCCGGAGCGGCAGCGCGGGCCGGGGCAGGCGGCCGGGGCCGCTCCCCTGGCTCGTTCGGCACCGGCTGTCCCTTCCACCGGGTCACGGCAGCGCCCGCCGGCCGTGGCTCGCGCGCCCCCTGGCGGGCAGGGGAGGGGCGGCAGCGGCCGGCGCGGGGCCGTTGGGGGAGTCTTGGCCGCCATTTTATCGGCTCGGTGGGGCCCGCGGCGCGCCGGGGGTGCGGCTCCTTGCGGCGGGGGTCCAGCAATATAAATAAATGAATAAATCGGTATATACATACGTACGTGCGTACATACATAAGTGCATACATACTGCCTTAAGATGCCGTGTCCCCTAGCAGCACCTCATGCCAACCCGCAGCATGGCACCCGCCTGACCTGGGCTGGGCAAACAGCCTGGAACGTCCTGTTGGGCCACTGCCACCTCGTGCCCCGCTCCGGTCTCCCTGAATGTGCCATTCCCGTGGGCTCTGGACGGTGGCAGAGGCTCCACAAGGGCAGCATCACGGTGGGTGCTGCTCGTGGTGCTGCCCAGCCCCTGCTCCTTCACACACCCCGCTGGCGAGTCCCGACCTCCCGCCCCAAAAGCAGAGCCCTCTCCTTGGCAGGTCATCCCGTGACGAGCAGTAGGCTCATGCCACCTTGTTCCTTCTCAAAGGCAATCAGAGGGTGCCAGCTTGACTGCTCATATGTGCATTTGATAAAATACATGAGGGGGGAAGGTTGTTTAACTACACAAAAGGTATTATCAGATGGCTTTCATCTGCAGCCAGTGAAATGTACCAGTGTAGGTAGGGAACAATTGCTTCAAACGAAGCCCAGCCTGTTTCTCGGCCCACGGTCACTGGTGGCCGGCAGTGGCCGTGGCACTGCCACAGCCTCACACCAACGCTGGGCTGGTAGCTCGGCCAGCTGCTGCCAGGCAAGAGCCACCCGGCCAGGAGGACAGAGGGGAAGGGCTCGGTCTGGCATTGTGCAGCAAAGCATGTGTGTGCACATGCCTGGAAAGTTAATTTGTAATTTTTGGTCCTCAATAAATCAAGGCAGATGCCCCTATAAATCCTGCTCCTCAGGAAGGAAGCAGAAGGGCAGGAACTGCATGGAGTAGAGAACAGGGCAATTTTTCTTTTCACTGCCAAGAGCACATCACTGACACTCAGTGCTGTGCTGGGTCAGGCCTTCACCCTCTGCTAAGTTAATACCAACAACTCCTTCATCTAAAGGGCACATAGTAACAGCGGGGCCCCCCTTGGACTTTTCTGCCTGCCTTTCCTCTCACTGCAGTAGCAGTAGCCTCTGAAGGAGCTGCACTAATTAGTTGCTATTACACTTTTTGGGTGGCTGGAAGAACATACTGCCTCTGACCTCATGCTTTGCAATGTACCTTAACAGCTTATTACTGCTATTGCATGGCAGCAATGGTTCATTTTATAGTTACTTTGAAATAGCCATTCCTCCAGTGCTGAAAAATAATCTAAGACTAATGCGCAGTCTCTCCAGAAGACTGCTGTTAAACTGTCTATAACCAAGTGTCCAAATGCTGCACAAAGCTGTTTCATTTGCTTAACATCGACTCACTAGCAATTAATATGCCTGACACAGCAGCACACTACAAGGCCCATAAAATCTGTAGCAGTGGGGGAGTGAAATGATTATAACTTTTTTTTCTTTTTTCAATAATATCAGACTACAGTTTGGGCACTGTAATCTTTTCAAAGCAAGGAGCTGAGCTGCATTTGAACAGCTGTTGTTTACTGAAGCAATAATTAGCAAGGAACAACTCAAAATACCTGCTACCTTCTGCAGCAGCTCAGCAGACACATTTCTCACTCCAACACACTTGCACCCTGTGCCTGGAAGCAGAGAGGCTATCAGCTTCATATGTAGACTATACTCACCTAACTAACTTTAAGAAAGGAAATATTTATAATGGCAGCATCAGCCAGCCTTCTGCATACAAGTAATCCCACTGAATTCATTGTGAGCTGGGAGGCACAGACCGCAGCTCCTACCAGATGTGCCTAGCACAGTGGTGTGCAACTGGTGAGGGACAGCACATGCTGCACGTGGGGAATAGGACATTCTGCAAATAAGGTGTGAGGCACAGTCCTTCTCAATGTGCTCTGCTGGCTCCAGGCAAGGTCAAGCTGCACGCCTGCTCCTGGGACTGAAACCTTTGGGGAAGCATGTCTGCAAAGCCGTTTGTCATGTCTGCAAGTCTCCCGTCTTACAAGATTTTTTAGCTTAGTGTGACAGAGCAGTGGACCAGCAGTAAGAAAGAGGGCTGCAGAACACAAGGGAGCAAAGCGGTAGCCACGTTGAAAATGGACCTCCTGATTCCACACCTGGCTGAAACCTAGAGAGTTCTATGTTTGTGAGCCATCCAAAAGTAGCCCTTTGTTTCTTGGTTAGGGCTTTCTGCTGGTATATATAAGTTTGCAACCAGGAATCGGAGCATGAGAGTTACGTGTTTCCAGCTCACATGCTAACCACCTGGTTACTGGCAACAGTGGTGTATACATTCTCCTAAGACTGAATGAAAACACTGGTATACCTCCCAGGTAAGGCTCTAAAGAGGCTTTAGCTGAACTATTCTTAATGGCCTGCTCCTGTCTGAAAGGATAGTCATGTCCCTTTCTCCCACCTCCTCCCAGCCAAAGTCTTCCATCACTTGTGCCAGCATTTATGTACATCTGAACCTGCTGGGAGCCACTCTGAGGACCTAAATGCCCTACTTCCTAGATATTCGTTCTCCATGGGTCTTATCTCTCTGGTATGCCTTCAGGCATGACTCTGGGCCCAAGAAGAGGATAGGAATGTGCAGTCAGGCTTGGTGTGGAGAAAGGAGCAGGATCTCACTGACCAGAACCAGTTTAAGCAGCTGTTCCATAGCAGTTTCAGTCACTTGCTTCCTCTGTGGCCCAATAAATATTTAATTACTTAGTTAAACACAAAATAGAACTAACTCAAATTTGAGTTAGCCATACCTCATGCTAGCAGTAGCATTCTGGAGTTCTCCCCATCTGAGCATTAGAGATAAAAGTTTAAGTCTCCAGGTTTTAAGTCTCCAGGCTGTCAGAGCACTGGAAGCAATCTCCACGGACCCAGGGAGGGCTGCCAGCTGTACTAGACGAAGTGGGATGCTCCACAGACAGGCGTCTGCCCTGCTCCAGAGATTCATTCTCCTGTGTGAGAAGACTCGCCTGCCAAAACTGATAGGTACATTTCCACTAACAGTTGTCAAATCAGTGACTTCTGACTGGAGAAAATAAAAACATTTTGACAGAAAATGCCTGACCAGCACTACACAATAAGCCAGAAGCTGACTTATCTCATTATACCTGTAGTGTCTTAGAACTCCCTTTTCTGGCTAGTCAAGGTGTCCTTTTGAGATGGAGTGCTGACGTTAGACACAGGGAACTGGGACAGTCAGCCATGAGCTTGAGGAGTTTCAGTAAAATGAAAAATAATATACTTCAAAGTTAAATGTTTTGTCAGAATTACATTTTTTCATATTATTAATAAATGATAGCTATCACTTCCGTCATTAGAAATCCAAATAGAGTCACTGAGGTAGTTAAAAAAAAAAAAAGCAGGAAGGCAGTACAGACCAGATAAAAGACCAGTACAATTTCACTGTTTCAGTTTTACTTTGCTCAGCAAAGTAAGAAATGGCAAACAGTGGCCATGATTTTAAATAAGGTCTTCCAGATTTAGATGATAGGTACCTAACTGTCCTTTCAGCGAACTTTACCACCCTGGAGCTGCAACTGCAGAAGTTCAGTCATTTTAAAATAAACATGGTGATATGTACATAAATGTAAATAAAATCAAGTCACAGCATGCCGTACCTTTCAAGCCTATTAAGGCATACCTCATGTGGTGCTGTGAGGCACAAGGCCAAATGAGTTCAACAATCCAAGAAATAAAATAGTGCCCTCAAAGTGGCTGGTGTGCAAGTCTGGAAGCAGGAGAAATTTGCATTTCCTCATTCCTGTTGGCATGTGCATAAATCACTGCAATTCAGTAAAGAAGCACCACTTTTTTCCAGAGTCCTATTTCATTTCTCAGTCAGAGCAGACAAGAAAATTGAGCGTAAATGCTATGGAGGTGATGTTAGGTGACAAACAAAGGGGGATGTGGAGCTGGCAAGCCATAGTTAAGAAAGGCTCCTGAGCCTGGATCTTGCAACCCACACGTTGCATCAGATCACATCGTGCCTTAGCCCACCAGAACACGCAGCCAGAGGAGCTCAAATAAAAGCATATCTATACACAGGAGGTACAAGCTGTAATGGTGCTGTAGGAATTCAGGTGGTACAAGCTCCATCAAAGACTTCATACAAGTTCAGCTGCTGTGACTAATGGGATTTATACAACCTTTCATTAAAACAGTTACATTGCCAAAACATTTGTACTGTACAAAATTTGTTAAGACCAATTAGGATATGACAAGCCTTCCACTGAAATTCATAGATAGAGTTGCAAGGTTAGAAGCTGGAAAAACCCAAAGCACATTACAGTCAAAACCTTCCATTATTTATCAGTTAATATGAACAGTACAGTGGTTAATGGTCAGATATATCCCGATTCAATACACCCACCACGAAACTGCTTGTGTAGTGGATCTTTTTAGTAGGCAGGAGAGACTGAGGCTGTAGAGGGAATGGCTGAGCAGTATAACCTTGGCTTTGCACTATCTTCCAGATGAGAAGCCTCTTCCACATAAGGGGAAACAGCCACCCAGCTTGGCTCCCTGACTAGAGTGACTCTAACACTGGTGCCTGGGGGAGCAGTTTCTCTGCACCACATTGCAGGCTTGGGACTTCAAAAGACCTTGCCCTGTGAATTGCTTCAGGGCTTGTCTGGAAAAAGCTAAAATCATTACTCAAGCTCATGCTGTGGCATATGCACTGAGCCACAGGTCAGGTGACACACACAGCCTAAATAGGAGAGGGGAAACAAAGTGGAAAATAAAAAGAAAAGGAAGTACTAACTAAGGGAGAGGCCATTGATTAAATAGACCACCAGTAGCAAGTAAAGGAGCAGGAAGAAATCCTCTGTACCTCCATGTAAAACAGAGGAGGCAATGGCACGAGGGCTGGAACAGAGGAAGGAAAAAGGCTGGAGGCCCCGATCTTGCAAGCAGTTATGTACCATACAGGACCTCTTCTCCATCTGCCCCCCAGCCACTGGGCCCCCCAGGCCTTCTCTCCCTAATATGTATCCAGAAGTTAAAAGAATAGGCACAGGTTGAAGACCAGGGATCACTGATCTCTGTAACTCTGGCTATAACCAAAGTTTGTCATTTCCAAGCCACCATGGGAATAGCAAAGGGACAGGATCCTTTTTTCCAATCTCCGGACCACCAAGCTTTTCCTCTAAGTGCTTTGCAAATGCCTGAGAAGACCTACATGCATTACATGCTCACAGGAGCAGCAAATAAATCTTGTTAATGGTACCTTGATTATCTGCATGCCCAGAAAGAGCACTTATTACTTCCTTGGGCTAAGAAGCACCATCTAAGAGCTTTCTTCCCATTTATTTTAGGACATACTCTCTTGCTACTCTTCTGGGGAAAACCAAGGTGAAACTGTTCACTCTTTCCCCTCACAAACTTCTGACTCAGGCTGTAATAACTCTGGAGCAGTATCTGTCTGGGGTATTATCCTAGGCCGAAGCAGAAAGTTTCCTGGGGTGAAATTATACAATTACCAGCCCACTGCTCCGTGCTCCCACTAGGCAAACTGGCCCCAGAAACAGCAGTGAGAGGCTCCTGAGACTGCCTAGGAACCTTCCAAGGCCACAGCTCTTGTAGTATTTCATATCACAAGGGCAAGGAGGAGGTGAGAACAGAGGTTCCTAATAAAACTTAGTTCTTTTGAAACATTGCTCTTTGAAGTGCTCGTAACATTGTACAAAAGAAGCCAAGCTTTATCCCACTTTTACAGAGAGATAAGAGTTACAGGCACAGCAGGCCAAGAGCAGAGTCAAGAAACAGACCTCAGGTCTCCCAGTTTCTACAGGCCTAATGGTGGGAACAGGCTGTAGTCATGGGAATCATCTTGTAAAGACAGTGTCTCCACAAAGGCACTGATATTTTAGCACTAATTCCAAAAACATTTCCATCAACAGCAGTGAGAGACTTGAGTGCTGATGTAATTCTCATGGAAATGAGGTTTGAAACGGGATCCACAGTTCCCTGCAAGAGCCTCAAATGTTAGCTTGTATTACAGCTGCCTTTCAATGAGCATTCAAGCCAGTTTCCAAACATCAGTTTAGAAGCTTTTCATAGTGAGACATGTCTTCAGCCAGTCAGCAGATGCTCTTAGGAAGTTTTGCACGTATGTGAGATACTCTGGACAAAAAGATCTTCAAAGGGATAACAGTGTCTACTTCTGATTAAAAGCCTAGCTTAGTCTGATGACTGAACACCACTGGGTGCATCTTGTATAACACATTCTGATCAGCAGTGCACTGAACATTCAGAAAAAATATGTTTCTTGTCCTGATAATTTTTATGAAATTTAGTATTTTCAGTGGTTCTTGACTGAAACACAAGCACCTTGCCTTGTCAGCAGACGCCCTGGACTGACTGTTCAGAAACAGCCGTTCCTGCTCTACACCCCTGTCCCAAATGTACAAGGAGTCATGACAAAGATCCTCTAGTTTTCCAGTAGCACCGGTTGTTGGAGTGCCTTGGCAGTGGTTAGCTGTCAGCAGCTTCCAGAACTTAGAGCAAGTATTTGGGGAAGCCCAAGTCATATTTTATTGTCAGTGTTGAATGCACTGCTGCATTTATACCTCTTGCATTCAGTGCTGCACCAAAAGCTGTGCCTCTGTAGCAGAAGCCCAGGCTCCTCACATTTCTGAACAGAGATTTGAAAGTCAACTAAAACCACACTGTAAAAGAAGTGACCTCTGCTTCTGTATTTTAAGCATCAGATGTGATTTCCTTATGAGCTGCTACCAAAGTCTTCCTGGTCTCTAAGTAACCTGCCTAAGCTTCACTGCAATACCCCTTGCAAAGGGTGCCTTGTGTCATGTCTCCGTCTGCCCCAAGGTTATCAAGAGTCCAGCCAGATCCCCACACCCCACAGCAGTGCTGTCTTCCTGAGTGATTTGGGGGCCTGTTAGCAGCCTGCCTGCATGTTCATGTAATGGACTGTTAGGAGAGCAAATCTCAGCAGAAGCATAGGATGTTTGTTTTATTAGTGCAGGTTTTTGTACCACTTCTCTGGGGAGGAAAGAGGCAACTTTCTTCCCTGCAAATATGTCTACTATACAGACTAAGCTGTAAGAGCTCATAAAAGCTGCTGCCACTGCTTAGGCAAGAATAACAATGGTATGGACATGAGAAGCTAGGAAAGACATTTGCTACACAGTGAAGCTTGTGTAAGCTACAGAACCTGACACCTAATAGAGAAAGGGCCAATGAAGGCCAAAAAAAATACATCAGGAATCTCTGCACTGCTTTTAAATTAGAAACGTTGCCTGTTGCCAGTGGCCTTTGGTGTAGTTTTCACTGTGTTCATGTGGTAGCTATTCATTGTTGGATAATTATCTTGTTTTATTTTTCTACTTATTTATTGAATAAATCAAACTAATACAATTCAAACCCACGATTGCCATGGGAACACTCCAGCAAGGACAGATGCAGTCTGTAGCTGCAAGGAAAGAAAGCAGACTTCAACATTATTAAATTATACACAAGACAATCAATACAACTTAACACAAACAGCCCTTGCAGGCTCTGCACTAACTATCCAGAAGGCTCAGCCAGTTACTTTAGAGCCTCTTGCAACACCAAATCTTAACAACTACCATCTCAAGCTTCTATAATGGTAAGTGCTCCAGAATGCAGTCTTTCTTGCCTTTCCCTCCTGTCTTGCTAAAAGGAATCACAAAAATCGTGTAGTCTACTTTTCCACCCCGTAGACATGACAAGTATTTTTCCCTCCCTAAATCCAGTAGATGTGTTGAATTCTTGTCCTAGCATTCCCAGAATTTGCATTGAAAATTTAGTCCTGGTGAAAATAACACATTTAGAAAATTTCAGTTTCTGAAAGCAGAAATCAAATCAATCGCAAACAAATCTAAAAGGCTGTTTAGCTTAACTTGGTCACTCTCTCTTCAAAGATGGATGACAAGAGACAGGAAAATAGAAGGCAGAGAGGAGAGGAGATTAAAGCGATAAAGGGCCTACAAAGCTCATAGCAATTTTTCTCCTTAATTTCCTCATATTCAAGGTAATGCCACTGAGAGGAAGCCAACAAAAAGAATTACATGCACTGCCCAGACTGTGTTTGTAAAAGGCAGTCTCATCAGTCCTGATTCTTTCTGTCATTGGCAGTGAGGGCTGTCTTTCTGGACACTGCAGGGAGAGAAGGTGCCAGGCATTTGATTAGGCCAGATCACAGTCTCCTTAAGTCCCCCAGCTGGGAGCCATCTGGCAGCAACTCACTCTGTGCAGGTCATCCTTTCTATTGCAATGCCTTCCCACCTGCCAGAGTGCTGTGATTATCCTCCCTGCTTATATCCCCTTAAACTTGTCCCAGCAGTGCTGACAAGACCCCCCCTCACCCCTCATTGCAAAGTTAGGAACTAAACTAATCTCCTTTCTGCAGTATGCTATAGGCATCCTACAGCAATCCTGAGCTCTCTTTCTTTATTTCTAGTCTTCTTTCTGTGACAGTTTATCAGGAATCAGCTGTGATTAAACAATTCCTATATCAAAAATTTTGCAGAGTGAAAGATAACATTCATTTGCTTTGCTGCCTCTACCCATACTCTACCTGGTTCTGGGATTCACTATTTCATTTCCAGTACCTGCACGTATCATCTCCAGTCCCTAATGAGAAAGATACCCTGTTCCTGCATGGCAGAACTGCAGCACTGTGTGCAACTTCAAAACAGGCAGACACTGATCTTTTATTCAAGTGACTATTTAAGTCACCAGTGGGTGATACCTCCTGTGACATTGTTTGTCCAGGACAGTCATCCAGCTTCCATCCATGCTCTCTTGCAACATCTCCAGGACAGTGCTTGGCTCTCCCTGGTATCTTTACCTTATCTATTCTGTTATAAGCAATCCTCGGTGGTGCCATTCCTTTCCCCTGCCCATGTTCTGTAGCAGCAACTTGATGATTATGTGGCAAGGCATATATTTTTATAGCAATTTAGCTAAAAACGGTGACTGACTTGAGGAAGGCAGCCTGCCCTGGGAACCTTAGGAAGGTGCTTACTTTCTTCATTGCAGTATTTAGTTCAAATGAGATCTGTCAAGTAGATCAGGATGCTTACAAAGAGCAGAACAGAGCCGATAACAGAAAGTACTGTTAAAGTGCTGTCAAATCTGAGGAAGCATTGATCTGGAACCTAACTTTACAAGGTCTCCTAGCCTCAGCCTGGAACAAAATCCAAGCCCTGGAAAGCCTTGAACTCTGCAAGTTCACATCTGGGTCCAATCAGACCACTCAAGCCCATTTCCATGCAGGAGGCAAACTGAAAGGCATGTGGTGTGCTGGGGAGACAAACCACAGATGTTTATTGTGCTCTTGTGCCCTTAGCAATTGTTTTAATGGGCTGGAGCTCCTGGGAGGCCATTTGACTTCTGTTCCTGTCTATACTGTTCTCTTGTAATGCTGACTGTGCAGAAGCCTGAAGCTGTCAACAATCTTTTTCCAGTGTTACTTCAAGAAAAGGAAAGTGAAGTGACATCTGATCTGCCGAGAGAGGTTGGGGAGGGGGGTATATTTAAAATATAAAGCAACAAAAATCTGTATGGAATCGATATTAGAGACAATGCCTTCTATCTCTCTGGAAAGCACAGCTTAGTATGAAACATGGATTTCCTTTTTCTCTGTTGCAACAACAACTATACATTAAAAAGACTTACACTTACTTTGCCAAGACCACATTGTCAGTAAGCGATTTGAAGCTCTGCAACAATGATTATTGTGCAGTATTGCATTTTAATAATTCAAATAAACAATGGAACATTATGAGCTCTACAGCTAAGTAAATAATTTGTTGCAACTCCAGCCTTGGAAAGCATCCTCCTTTTCAGTGGAATGGTCTCTTTGCAGAAAGGAGCATTTTGAAACCACTCTTTGCCTTCACAATGAGCAGCCCTGGCTGCTGCTGGTCTCCTCCAGTCTGCAGAGAGGAGAATCTATGCATGTGAAGATCATCATCATGTGAGAACTTTAGTTTTCTTTTGTTGTCTGTTGTACTGGAACACTTGTGCAAGCAAGAGGATACATCCATACCTGTCAGGCATTTATCTCCTTTACTTTATTCTTCAATTATTGAAATAAAATTTGGAACTAGAACCTAGACAATGCCTACAAGAAGTACCTGCCTGTTCAAGCAGGAGTGACACCACAGCATTTCATTTTTTAAATAACACTACAGGACCCTGGTTGAACATAGAGATCATGAACTGCAGAAGTTACTGGGGTGAGGTATTAGCACTAACCATGAGTTTCCATAGTTCTTACATCCAAGGGTCAAACTGGGCAGAGAAGGAAAGGGCCTTCCTTCCTCTTTGAGACAAAGCACAAATGGTGAGAGACACTTTGTAAAGGGCACTAGTGAAGAATGAGTGGATCAGGAAGAGAAGAAAGACTCAAGGACAGTGGAGGTGAAGAAATGCTACAATTTCACAAAAATAAGTAGAGACCTCCAGGAAACAAAAGAACTAGACAAAACTGAAAAAGATAATAGAGGTCAGGACTGAAAAAGAAGTATGATTACTCAAAGGAATTGGTTTCAGGGGGAGAAAAGTTAGAGAACGTATTGCTTAGGCTAAAGAGTACACTAGAGAAGGCTGTGAAACATGAATGTTAGCTATGTAAAAATATACCGTTGGTATTGTTCATCTGGACTAACACACGGCACAAAAATTCCTGGATCTCCCAAGTCACTGTGAATTTGACAGACTACTTGAAAAGCATGAGGATTTCATTTACCATTCACCTTAAACACAACCCTTTGTGGCCACTGAGATTTAGACAGTAATAAAAGTACAAATTCTTAAAAAGTGAATGAAAAGGTTTTCTCTTGCTGAGGATAGAAAGCTTTTTTTTTCAGTTCTTACACAAATATGACAACACAGAGACTTATTTCTCTATTTGTACTCTTAAAAGTGTGTTGCAGAATTATACTACTAAAATTTGCTGAGGATGTCTGATCTACTTAGGGTGGAACAGTAAAGACAAAGGACATTTTCTAATCTGCTTAATCATGTAGCTCAAGGATCTCTCCACTGTTCTGCATGTAGTTTTCTACAACCAACCCTCAAAAGATAAGGTTAGATTAGATGGAATTCTATCAAAATCAGAATCACTAATGTATCACTAGAAAATGAAAGAAGTTGCTGTCTATTAAAGTGTAAAAAAACTACTAAACTGGCTAAAATAAATCAAAGATCAATAAGACTTTCAATCTATGTAGATTTTTATTTATAGCAGAGAACTGAAGAAGCTAATATTTCTCATTCAAATTTACATTAAAATGTTCTTTACTGTCTGCTAGGACAAGGAGAGCCCTGGTAGGTGCAGGCTCAATTCCCCTGGCTTCTGGGAAGTCAAAATAGCTATGCTTTTGAGGAATGTGTTGCTATGACAAACAGCAGAGTCAAAAGTACTCTATGACAGGTAGAAAATTTGCATTTCCATTAGCAAGGCCTTTGTCAAATGAAATCCCTAAAGGCAGTGAAGAATGTGTGTGGAAGGAAAATGCAATGTATTAATTTACCACCCCCCCCAAAAAAAATAAAATAACCCCCCACACACTGGATAGTTCAATGAAATATAAGATAAGAGGCAGGAGGAAAAGATTTACATTCCTGGTGGTCATACAATAAAGGGATAGTAATTTATGCATGCTTTTGCCACCAGATAGCCCAGAAAATAAATGCTGTTGGATAGCTTGGCTGAGCCACTTTTCTCCTCTGAAAAACCTGGCCTTACATGCTCAAATACTTGGAAAAATGAGCCAAATTTTTACCTTTTTTTAAAGTTTATCAAAATAGGGATACACTTTAAAGGATAGCACTTAATCTTTTTGGCTGATATCTTTTAGAAATTAATGAAAATATTACTGATTTTAATAAGATTCTTATTCTTTTATGCTCTGTGAACTCTGTTTTTCATGGATGAAATTCTTACTAGAAATTAACAAACCATCAGTGGAATTACAGATAAAACAAAATACTATTTAATGTGAATAAAAATGTCATAAATTGGTTCTGAGTTTAATTTGGCCAGCCTTTAAAACACATCGATACTATCACAACTAACCCTCATCGTTTTAGGATGTCTATATCATCCTGCATTAGTTCGTCATTTATATCCAGATATTTATCACCAAAAGTCACTTTATCTTGGGACCGATGGAATTAAATTCGTGGATTTGTCATGAGGAATGTCCAAAGAAAACCAATATTTTATTAGTTGATATTGTTTTTCCCAGATATGTTTGAGCATTTCAGGATAATATATGCATTATATAAACTGTAAGGGCATACAGAATGTATGTTTTCAAACCTTACCAGTTTATCAGTGTGTTCTTGCCTGCCACAGCCCATCCCACCAAGAACTGGCCCCTTCCTCAGCATTACTTTCCCTTCTGACACCCCTTCCTTTATTCTGGTGCACGTGGCTGTACAGCATGTTAGCTGAGCTTGTTGCAGTCCTTGCCAAAATTTGCTTTAGCTTATCTACATTATTGCAATCATGCAATGCCAGCAGTTTGCCTGGACTTCTGCATTCAGATGTGGAAACAGGATCCCAGCTCTGAGTCATTCAGGGAGAATACTTTTGCATCTGTGTGCACTGTCACTAGCTTTAGGAGAACCTGCAATCTCTTTAACATTTCAGCTAATGAAAGTACATTTCTTTCACCAAGAAGTCTTTTCAGAAGCAGCTCAGATATTTACATGCTCCTTTTCATGCAAAACTCCCATAGATTGACTCTATTGATCACAGCTCAGAGAAAACAACTGCCAAGTAAAATTATAGTATTCCTGATCAGGCATACTTCTAGTTTATTCCTCCTCCTGTATGCAGTTGTGTTGTGCTGGCACATGTCCCTGTGTGGTGCTTGTAAACCATTCCTTCAAAAGAAAATCCCAAAACTTCATCCCAGTGAATATAGTCATATTGGAACAAAGGTTATGAGTTAATGGGCTTCAGAAGCATAAGTCTTAATAATATCTTCTCCTGCAATTGGATTTCTGCTCTGAAGTCATCTATGAGCTTTCAAAAAGTTTTTCCAGGAATAAATGAATATGTTGTGTGACCATCACAGCCCCCTCAGAAAGTCACAACCCTACCAAAGTGACAGTGCATGTTATGAGCTGCTATCAGTAGTCTGTGATGAAGCTGTACTTTCTTCACACTATTGTATCTGCCTAGATGAATTAAAGAACTGAGAGACCACACACACTGGGTAGGGTAGCATCCTATTATCTATTTGTTCAGAAACAGGTGCAAATTGCTTTCATTATGCTTTTATAAAACACTGGGGTTTCTACAGGCTCTACTATTACTTTCTGGTTTGGGCCCTTTCTGCCTCTGTACTTATTTATTCCTGCCTCACTTAACTTTATTGATAGCAAAGTTTTTCAGCATTTCTTTCTTTCTCACTCCCCTTTTCATACAGCAATAAATATTATTCAATTCAACAAATGCATACAAATGGTTTCCGTTAGAATTTTAATCTACTCTGAAAATGAAAGAAAAGCTTTGTATAAATCTTTTTAAATTACCAGAACAAAAATTCAGACAGGGACATCTCCACCTAGGCTGAGTTGGGGAGTTCATAGCCTGCTGTCCTCGTTCATAAATTAATTGAGGTCTCTAGCTGCTGTAAATGAACAGTGCATCCTGCAAAAGATCATATCTGTCAAGATTGCAGATTGGTTTCTTTCAGAGTTTGCAAAAGTCAGAGCTCACAATGCTTTCATTATGTCTATGAGTATGGCTTCCCAACTGGAAAGAAATGTGTTTTGTTCTGCTGGGCCAAGATTTACAGAAAGCAATTTTCCTCCATGCTCCAGTTATGACAAACCTACTGAAAAATGTCATTTCATGATTTCTTTCATTCAGTCAACTTTTTACTGACAAATATGTATTCTTTCTGCTCCATGTATATGCACCAACTGTGACATTTAATGGCCAAGGAAGGTTAATCACAGGTGAGTACATATCCCCCTTGGATATTGCAAGCTATACTGCACTCACTGCCACTTACCCATTATAAAGTAAGCATGGCTTTAGCTGACTCACACAACTACCTGTTTTATATTACAAATTCATACATTTTTTAAAAGGCTCCCTAAGATTCAGAGCACCAGACAGCACATCCATTAATACCTCTTAGGTATCTTAAATTACATTAAGGTTGTGACAGAGTGTGAAGAGAGTCAAAGGCAAGGTGGATAATATTGAGTCCTTGGTTTCTTTCCCTTTGACTTTGCACGGTTAATCTGCAAGAGTGTGAGGGGTGGAGTAAAGAAAAGAGAACATTGGTTCCCAGAGTTTGGGAAGCAGAGGTTGTTTTGCTCTTGGGTCTTTTTTAATAGGTGCCATATTTGAGAATGATGGCAGGGACCCTTTACACATAAGTACCAGTTTGTAAGAAACTGAAAATTAAAAGGAGGGTAAGAATGACCAAAACAGCTCTTAACACAAGTGAATAGAATTGGTCTAGTTCAGTTTACAGGTAAGGGACTAAACCCCAAACACAGCACATGCACATATGTCCTTCCTTGCTTATTTCAGCTGTGCTGGACCTTCTCTCCTCACAGCTGAAGCTGTAGAGGAGGAACTCCCAAGTCACCTTAACATCAACTTCTACCTCTCTAAGAGAAGAAAAATTTCCTTGTTGGGGCATGCTGAGTATTGCCCAACAGCTGAGCATGACTATTCTCTGGAAGCAATAGAAAATCATCATACTGACTTTTAAAAATGATGGGGAGATTCGCTACAACAGCAAACACTGCTCACAGAGAGGTCCTGCTGATCTTGGTACACAAGAGAGTAGTGAGGAAGGCCTAGAAGGGCATGCTGTGGTATTTCATTCTTTAAATACACCCAGAACCTTTTAAAGAATGCGGATTATTTACATGCTGAAAGTTAACCTGCTTGTTAATCTCTGTTTAAAGGCTTCTGCTGTAGCTTAATAGTGCCAACCAGTTACAAAGGTGGCTGCCAGCCACAAGAGCTAAATACATACTCGAAATTAATTATTTACTTGGCAGGCTCAGCAGTCACTATATTATCAAAGCAATTGGGGCAATTTAGCTGTTTTATTAAACATTCAGTATTTCTGACCTGTATCACACAAGTGACATTTGTCATCCCAATGTCATGATGTTGTCCCTTCCTATCATGAGACCACCATGCTGTCAAACTCTTCTCCAGGAAAAATACTTGCAGGCGGAAACATCAGCAGTTATCCTGGTAGTCTAGTTTAGAAAGCATTTAAAATAATTGTTTTAAATGTACAACTGCTGTGCACTGGGACCAAACAGCAGGAGGGAAATTTCAGGCTGGAAGTTTTATTGCAACAAATTGCAGATGCTTGAAGATGTGGATTGCAGTGGAAAGCATGGTAGCATGTTCACCATAGCAGGAACAGGTCAACACGGTGTGGAAAAAAAAATCTCTCCTAAGCAAACATTCATGCCAACATTTTCTGTTGTATCAGCCCATGTCTGATATATACTAGCATATAGGTATGTACAACACTCCACTGAACAGCAGTAGGAAAAGGAATAAAGAAAGAAAAAAAACCCCAAACCTTCAAGTATCTGTTGGTTTGGAATACAAATCAAGCTAGAGATTTTTGTGCAACAATGGTTTGGTCCCCAAAGCTGCATTGCTGTTACAGGTTTGCAGTGATGCTCTCAGAATAAAATTCCTCCAAATATTTAATTTTCCTCCTTTTTTTATTTTAACATACTCAATCCCTTAGTCCCATAACAGTTCTTTGTTACAGGCTTCTGAGCCAAGTAATCCCTCCCTATAACTTCAAATATTTGGAAACAACTCAGTGCTATTCAGGCATCATTTAAAGGGGTTACCCATCTTGAGTTCTCCCCTCATCCCTGGGTTCCTAATCATCTTTACACCCTCTGTGTATTACCTAAAGCAGAAACTGCCCTAGACAGACCTTAGCACCTACCAGTGTGCAGGAAGTCCTGTGAGGAAGGATAACTTCTTTCTTCTCCATGACATATTCCAAAAGTCACACTTGTTTTTTGATATACTGAATCCCATAGCAAACTCATCTATTGTGTTCTGTTGGCTGACTCTTACACTACTAAATAACCTTTTCCTATAGTTCTCCCTCACAAAGACTTTTGGTGTTTTAGATGGCTTTTTCCCAGATGCAGTAATTTTCTTTTCTTTCTTATCAGGGTGGAGAGTGGAAGAAGAGTGGTTATGGAGACTTGCAGTGAGCACACACTTGAGGGCAATTACCTGTGTAATTGCCTGGAGCAAGACCCAGTCAGCCCAACTAACTCCTCGTTCATGCTGGAAGTCTAACATAGTTGAATGCAATAGTTTCCTCAGACACAACTGATGAAACTATCACACTTTAGACGCATTAGTCCCATGTACCACTTTGGTTAGAAGTGTTTGACCTTGATTTGTCCACAACTTAAGAAAAAAGGGGAAAAAGTCAGTGAAACTTAATGACCCTCTTTCTCTCCCTGTCCCCTTTTCCTACTAAGGATTGGCTGTGAATATCTTTACACTGGTATTTACCTTCAGGTGACTAAGTTGCATTTTAAATAGACCACACCAAACCAAAACCTTGGGACAATCAATGGTGATGCAGGATAGAAACCAAATAGTAACTGCCTGAGTTTACAGGAACGTAATCCCAGTAATTACCTGTTATATGCTGGAGCAGGGAAGAGTGTGAGGAGTCCTTCCCCTGAGGAGGAAGGAGCGACAGAGGCAGCGTGTGATGAACTGACCACAGCCCCCATTCCCTGTGTCCCTGCACCACTGGCAGGGAGGAGGTGGAGACTTAAGAATAAAGCCTGGGAAGAAGGGAGGGGTGGGGGAAGTTGGTTTTAAGATTTGGATTTCTTTCTCGTTATCCTACTGATTTTCCCAAGTCGAGTCTGTTTTGCTCATGATGGTGACTGCTCCAGGTGAGTGATCTCCCTCTGTTCTTATCTCAACCCACAAGCCTTTCGTTCTGTTTTCTCTCCCTTATCCAGCTGGGAAGGGGAGCGACAGAGTGGCTTTGGTGGGCACCTAGTGTCCAGCCAGGCCAACCCACCGTGGTACCCAAGGAGTATTAGAGGGATTCTTTGTCAGGAAGCTGTATTTCTTTAAGGGAAGTTTCCCACTATTGCTGTCTCTCTGAAGTTTCATAATAACCTCTACTTCACTGAAGCTCCCATCCATAGTTTTCAACAGAAATAGGATTCAGGAAGCCAAATTTAAGAAATTAATCTACACCCTTGGCTGTGCACATACACGGACTAGAACACCATCCCACTTCAGGAACCTGCATTAAAAAGTGCTGGCAGTAGGACAGAAAGCAAATGTCCACATCAGTGCAGGTAAATTCTACAATTTGGAATGAAATTACAACAGAAAGAGCAGTCTTTTGAATACTATACTGCTCTCATTTAAAAGCAGAGAGGAAGGTCAGATTTTAGTGCATTATTGAGGGAGCATGAAGACCCAGCTTTCCTGTGACACAGACTACGCTAATCACCAACGACCAGCTCCCAGCAAGCAATTCATCTCTCTCACAATCTAGCTTTTAAATGGAAGGTGCCTGCCCCTTCTAAAGTTATTGAAGTGTATTCTGACAATAAAGTTAAATTACATAAGGAGCATCTAGAATACTTCAACACAAAATCCATGTGCGTTATTTTCTATTTTGCTTTCTCCCTCATAACTTGCATAGTCACACACTGGTCTATGAAAGTTTGTGTTCAGTAAGAACACAATTTCAAAAATCTACTGCTGCCTCGAGGAAAATACTGAAATATATTCTAAGACAGAAATAATTCCGTTTATCAATCGTTTTTCTTCCTCACCTCTTTGCTATTTAGAATATCTGCATGAAAATGGGATCTTTATTTCCCAAGAGTTCATCAGCTGCTCCTGATATGATATAATTTCCATGGATACCAATTGTATGTGATGTTGCAAGCATAAGACGAAAGGATAAGGACTAAGGAAGAGAAAAAATCAACTGCTTTATTCTTTGACTATGCTTTTGAGTAACTCCATAAACAAAACCTAAAGCTTTATCTAATCAACTCATCACCCACACAAATAACCCACTCAGTCCCTCTTCCTTCCAAGCCCTCTTGGCAAAAATATCCCCCCATATTTAACTGTGTTCAGTCTTTCAAATATTTTCTGCTACTCAATGAGAACAAAACTCAGGAATTTCGAAGGTGGCAGAGGAAAAAAAAGTTTTTGATTTGCAATTTTTAAGCTAAATTTTTTAACTTGCTAATTCAGAAATTTAAATGTTAGACTTCTCCGTTAAAAAGTCTTGGTAAGGTATTATTTTCAGTAAAATGACTAGTAACAAAGAATTATCGTTACAACAAAAATCTATCAGAAATAACAAAAGAAAACAGCAAGTTTCAAAATGTCTTTGTTTCATCAGTAGGTACAGCTATTTAATGCAACGCGCCTGAACAAGTACAGAAGACTGAGTTTCTTCACTGTCTGATGTGGATTTTGATACCTGGGTCTTCTAAAAAATCATTTGAAGACTATGTTATCTTTTGTTTAAAGCTATTTCTTATAACAGATTTTGGATGAACACGTTTTCTCATTTTGTAACTATACAAAAAATATTTTTCAGTTAAGCTTGATCAGAATATGACCCTGGGATTTCAATTTAGCTCAGAAAAGAAATGTCCAGAAGCAAATGGCAGAGTAGGCAGAGAGAACTGTAGTCTCCATTTATCCAGGGAACCCTGATGTTACTCACAGGCAAGACCTTGCAATATTTTGATGCAGCGGTATTGTGCGTGACCCATACAGACGCAGGAAGAGAGTCATAACTATAAAGCCTTCACCGTTTTCTATGATCTCTCTTTCCAGTATCTCAAAGGAAAGGAGACATTTCACAGGGAAGGAAACACACAATGAGATCAAGAAACCTGGCCAAAGACAGGGCTGGGAGCAGAGAGGGGTCCCACCAGAGAGCACTAACCACAGAGGCACAGTCCCGGTCCAAGGGTGGTCAGAGCATGGCAGCCAGGAGCACCAGCAATGTCTCAATGTGTTTTTCCAACCCGTAATAACATCTCACACAGCATCTCTCAAGTCACTCCTTACACCTTGCAAACAGAATCAAACTTCTCTGTCAGCAGCTAAAAGTCACTGACCCCTCACAGTCCCCACTAATTTTGGTTTTGTTTATCCCAGGCTCAGGCAGTATGCTGAGGGCAACCACAGCAAGCCTCCTTGTAGCTTGCAGGCTCCTGCCCAGCAAACGCCTGCACTAGCTGAGAAGACAATGATGTTGACCCTCAGCACTAGCAGAGAGAGAGCTTTCTCCCTTCTGCCACAGAAGGTTCCCTGCAAATACCTGGGGCAATACAGGTTGGCTGCTGCTCAGCCCCCGGAGCAGGCATTGTCCTGCAATTTGTAGTCTCCTCCCAGAAACTGAAATTCTAGGTACGCATGCCCTGCAACACATAGGGACAAGGCTCCAAGTATGTAATTTCTGTTCTTTCTCTACTTCTCAGTGATCTTAACATTATCTCTGGATTAGAGATAAACTTTTTTTTTAAACTTTGCTCATCTGTCAAAGTCTCATTGCCTGACATCAAGGAGATCAATCTGCCTTCCTTAAACACAATTCCTGGTTCTTTTGAGAGGCTTCCCTTTTTAGATGTTGCCCTCCTAAGTTCCTCTCCACAGCCTGTCTCCCCTGCTGCATCCTTCAACAGATTTTTTCAAATCAGAACAGACAACCCATGTAGGCTGACATGCTTTTTGCGGTGCTCGCTGCTCACATCTGAACATTACTGTCCAATCTGCAGGCATTCCTGGGCAGCACAGCAGAGGAGAGTTGGGACCAGAGGTGTCTGCTACATGTGTATAGGCATGCACCCTGGAAAGGACTCTTCTTCTGTAGTCGGTAAAAATGACATGGGTGAGGAAATTCCTGAGTATTACTGCCAGATAGTTTTAAGCACCGGGACCAGAAGCTGTCTGTGGGATTAAAAAAAACAATAAAAGGAAACCAAGAAGAGACAGAAAAAAACCCCCACAGATGTTATCAGAATCTGCCCTCTCTCTCTTTTGGAGATTTTTCTTTAGAAAGAAAACACATTTGGGTGTGTGAACGCATGACCTGCTCTCCCTCGAATGCCAAATTCTCAGAAACATCATTCATCTTACTCGATATTCCTCCTCTGCCTGAGGTGAAGTCAGTCAGCTCTTCATGCCTGATACTGGTAGCTCTGCCTTAACCTTAAAAAGTGGTTGAAATAAAACAAAAGTGAAGCTCCAATTCCACACGGTTATTTCGACTTTTATAGGGAGTTACCCAATAGAGAAAACTGTGACCTGAAACAGCTCTCCTTTGCTCTTCCCCAATTCCCAACCCCACCGGGGATATGTGAAAGAATACCTTAGTTACTTCAGTCTAAGCTAAAAGTGCATTTAAAATCAATCCAGGTAATGCGTAGCCCCACTTGAGGGCAAAATCTCAAATCAGAATATTTATTACTGAGCTGTAGAGCTCTGTTTTCTCAGACTTTGTCAGAAAGGAGATATTTGAATGCCAGTAGGGACATCAGGCTCCATCTCTTTATAGACCTTGGGTCAGGAAGGGATGTAAGTACATCATCAGCTTTAGCCCTGCTGACTTAAAGGATAGTTAAGCACATATTTTTTCTGTCATGAACAGGGAATATGTAGTACTATATTCATCTTAGCTGCGAGGGGAATATGCACACTCACTTATACAGGCTACCTAGCTCACAGCAAAGAATAGGTGCAGCTTTTCTGTGCAGCACTCTAAGCTATGATCAACAGAAAAAGAACTGGCCAGAAGTGAACAGTGGGATCAGCCTATTAAGATTTTTGTTCAACCCAAATGTATGAAAGTACCATTTTATTACGTGACACAGCAAGAACCATCCCAGACATTTTTCCCAGTGAAAAAGGACCTGGAGGTACTGGATGACAGCTGGCTGAACATGAGCCAGCAGTGTGCACAGGTGGCCAAGAAGGCCAGTGGCATCCTGGCTTGTATCAGGAATGGCATGGCCAGCAGGACCAGGCTAGTGATTGTCCCTCTGTACTTGGCATAGATGAGGCCACACCTTGAGCACTGTCTTCAGTTTTGGGCCCCTCAGTGCAAGAAAGACATTGAGGTGCTGGAGCGAGTTCAGAGAAGGGCAGTGAAGCTGGTGAATGGTCTGGAGCTCAAGTTTTATGAGAAACGGCTGAGGGGTCTGGGGGTGTTTAGTGTGGAGAAAAGGAGGCTTAGGGGAGACCTTCTGTCTCTTTACAACTACCTGAAAGGAGGTTGTAGCCAGGTAGGGTTTTGTCTCTTCTCCCAGGTCATAAGTGACAGGACAAGAGGAAATGGCCTCAAGCTGTGCAAGGAAAAGTTTAGACTAGATATTAGGGGGAAAAAAAGTTTTGGAAAGGGTTGTAAAGCATTGGAACAGGCTGCCCAGGGAAGTGATGAAGTCACCATCCCTAGAAGTGTTCAAACAACGTGAGGATATGGCACTTGAGGACATGGTTTAATGGTGAACACGGTGGTAGTTCTAGGCTGATGGCTGGACTTCATCAACTTAAGAGGTCTTTTCCAAGCTTAATGATTCTATCGTTCTATGATCAGTGACCTCTCTTCTAGGCTTGTCAGTCCTAGGGTGCCTAGGATCCCAAAGGGCCAGCCTCAGGCAGATGTATCCTGCTGGGGAGTGACCTGGCTCACCTGTGCTTATACAGGAGCGTTTCCAACAGGAAAATGAGCCAGCATGAGCAGTGAGGGGAAGAGCAGCAGGGACATGCTATTTCTATAGCCATCCTACCTGAACCACGGTGTTGCCCCAAGAGAGGAGAAGTGTCCCTCAGATGGAGGTGCTCACCATGGCTCCCACTCATCTCTGCACAACACGACCCTGCAGAGGCGGCTGTAGTGCTGCAAGACCCCGTATTTCAGGGAAGGGGAATGGAAGGAGCAAAGACCTACAGCCCTGCCAGGTGAACAGTGACCCATGCAGACCCATGGCTGTGTCCATGCCACTTCTACCACACAGCCCTCTTGCTCACATCTCTGTAGAAATCCCTGAAGGGGAAGAGGCTCCGGAAGAGATGATGGGATCTGCAGGAAGAGACAATGAGAGGATACAAGAGAGCAGGGAGTGGAGGAGGAGGTAGTAGTGAAAGCATACACCTGGAAATCACCAGGGGCCACTGCACTGTGAAATCTACTGGTCAGTATTACTTTCAGAGTAGAGATGTGACTGTCAGTGGGATAGTCACACTCCTCTGCAGTCCCCAAAGTTACTGTCTGTGGGACTCCCTGGACAGAGGCTGCAGTCCAGCTGCATCAAGCCTACACGGGAATTTCAGTGTACTCCCATAAACCAACCACACACGCGCTCTGCAGCGATCTCTTGGTGAGCAGGCACACTAGAAGCACTTACGAAGCCTGTCCGATTCATAAGAAAATGACTCCAGTTAGCACGAGAGAAACAGGGATTTTCGGCATACATATTCCCTAGCCACTTTGAAAAGCTCCTTCAGTTTAGAACCTGGTTGTTTTACATACTCATACTCTCCACCCTCCTTCTTACTCCAGTTGTTTTTCATCAAATCACAGGGAGGTTCTTTCCCCCTTCGCTGTTTCCAGACAAGATTCCTCTGGCCTTGCAGAGCCTGACAGGTAACAGGCCTCTTATGCAACCGCACACTTCCTTTTCTCTCTTCCTTTCATTCCCAGACTTCAACATCCCATCACAAATTTGTTTTGCTGTCTAGGACTTTCTAGTCGCCCTGTCCTTCCCCTCAGGGCAAGTCTCCAAGAACCGACCAACACTCTCTTTGTGTTTCCACACCTAATTAGCTGCTGCTTTTTCTCCTCTGGAAGCTAGATAAGCAATGTTACAGTAACAAGTAGATTCACATAGACTAAGGCATTCATGATATGGCTGTTTGTTACAGTGTGATGTCTCCAGTTGTCAAAGAAACGTTTCTTCTCCATCAGATTAAAAAAAAAAAAAATCCATATCCAATATAATTAAGTACAGTCAGTCACCCTTGAAAAAAGAGAATACATGGAAAACAAAATCCTGGCATCTGAATGTGAAGCTCTTAAGCAAAACCTGTCAGTGCTTCAAGAAATAAATATGAAAACCGTACCACAAAACACTAGATGCATTATTAGTAGTATCTTTAATAACAGGAAATAATATTAAAGTGCCATATTGTTTACAACACAAAATTAAAATTTTAATGTTAATCAATCCTGTTTACCCAGCAACATTCTGATTAGCAGTCAGAGCTGATTGAACAGTGGAGGAAAGAAAACCCTCTCACAACAAGATACACCACATAAAAGACTTCTGCACGAGTCAACAAGCAGCAATAGCAGAGTTACACAGCCAGCTGAAGAATGTACCCAGGTCTCTGGCAAACCAAGACACAACTTATGCCTCTGAAGCAGGGATTTGAATATATTTCGTTTCCTCTCCTTTGGTGCAGGGAGCCTTCCTGAATATTTGCATTGCAGAATTGAAGTACACATTAGCTTGAAACAATGGAGGAATAGGGAGGTACAGAACTGAGTAAGAAATCCCAGGAAACCGTAGGCAATTGCTTCTTTATTATGCATATTTTGCTGCTGGAGCACATTATTCTCATTCTCCTCAGGGCAGGGTTTTTTAAGAGCACAGTAAATAATGTCAACAACTAAACATCCAGCACATGAAGCTTGATTTTCTTTCTTTTGCCTCATATTTAGCAGGGGAGTGCCCTAGCAGAGGCAAGATTTTCCAGCACAAATCTTGAAGCACACAACACAGAAGTAGCAGTTTCCCATTCCAACCCCTACTCCTTAATTCCTTCTGAAAAGAAAAAAAAAATCGGATAGATGCACAAAACAAATGACTGTAATTCATGTACTCTGTCACATATATCTCTGTTTTAAGTGCTGCCCTTCTGCTGCACAGCTCAGAGAAAGATGGTGCCCTTCTCGTTCGTTATTCGGAGTGACAGGCAGCAGCCCTCCCGCCACAATTATCTGGTGGTGCCTTCCAGGCATGGAGCTGCCCAAGGCACCTTCCTCCTGGGATCTTTCCTCAGCAGGGAAAGGGTTCAAAGCTCAGCCGCATCAGTGTCTTTGAAGCATTCAGACGACATAAATCCACTGCTCCTGAAGATGGGGAATGTTAGGAAGCAAGCTGCTGCGATTAAGCTCTTACTCCAGGAAAAAAAAAAAAAATCAAATGCTGCACTCTTCCATAGCTTGATTAACCACATGCTTCATTAAAGCTTTCACTGCTGTTTAACTGAGCTGTAAATGCCAGGAAGGCAGTGGTTTTTCTGAATGAGACACAGACAGTTCATGATTTTTTTTTTTCCCCCTCTTTCCTTCCCCCCCCCCCCCCTTCCCGG
>VXAZ01007368.1:505039-526951 GCA_013399875.1 Gymnorhina tibicen
TGTTTTTTTTAAAGGAAACCAGCAATTTTTTGTTTTTTTTTTTCCCCCCCTTTCCCCCCCCCCCCCCCCATTTCCTTCAAACCAGAGAAAGTAAATAGGTGCATTAAGTGTAAAAGGAAGGGAACGTGGATTTAAAGGTTTCATGTAGGGTTTCTTAGACAGTCAGCTCTGTTCAATGCTTTTGCACTGTGCCTTTCAGTAGTTCCCAAGGTTAAGAACACGAAGTAGATGCAGACTAAGCACTTGAAACAAGTTTTACCCCTCTGTTCTCAAATCAGAGAGAGTTTTACATTATATAAACCTGGATTTTAAAGGGAAGGGAGATAAATCTGCTAAGAAGCTATAGTGGTGCAAACCCTTTGAGCCATCACCACTGAAGAGAGAAAGAGTTGGTACCTCACACTTTCAGCCCTCTATTATATAAATCCTTTTCTTACCTACAACTGAGAAGAAACAGCTGCAAATAAATGGCTTTTCTGCTGTGGTCACTTCTGTACTTCATTCTTAAGTACTCCCAATGCAGCAGCAACCCAAACCAACCCTGCTAGAATACTAGAGCACTGCTGGCTGCTCCTTTATGAGTCTCATGCTGCTCCACAGCCGTTTCCTGGCTCTCTAAAGCCCACCTGCTCCTCACAGCCCCAGCTGCAGCTCATAAATTTATCCCAGGCACCAGGTGAGAACTAGCCCCAGACCCCTGCAATTGCTGCTTCAGGGCATCAGGTGAGGCCTTTGTGCTTGTCCCACCTTACTCACTTGCATTAAGGCTCCTATGACCCAGCTTCAGAGAGAAAAGCCAAGGGTGGCAAGCCAGAATTTTCATTCATTTTGCTCGTTGTCAACAGCTTAAAATCCCTGCAAGATTCATTTTGTTAGCTGATGAGCTACTGAAGCTTCTGCAGTTATGTACAAGGAGCTTTCAGGCTGAGCAATGCAGAGCTATTGCCAGTGTTATCATAGGCTATTTGAGAAATCAGAACAAGTCTACTGGTCACAGCACACTTCTTGTTATCTTTGTGAAAATATTCCTAATATACAAAGCAATAAAATGCAGTCAGTGATCAAAGCTTCAAAGATGCAGATTATGCTTTTACTCAGTACGCCAGCCTGTGAAACCACCCTTTCTTAAATGAAATTTATGTAAGTAAGACTGCCAGTTCCTTGGGTTTTCTGACAAGGGAATGGACTAATATTTGTAAGGAAAATCTAGATGCTGGCAGGATTTAGATTCAACTACGAGGATTTAGATTCTAATGTTAAGACAGAGTTATACTGAACTGAATAGGATCGCAGCATTTTATTGAATGTGACTTCTTCCTCCAGTTAATAGTTCCAAAGTAACAACCAAAGTGCTCCCCAGAGTCTCCTTTCAGGTTGCTGTACCAGGTTTTTCAGTAGCCTGCAGTCACCTCCCCTTCCCCAGCAGGCTGGGTGGTGGTTTGCCATGGGAGCAGTGCTGGCAGCCACAGAAGGACCTGCGCAGTTTCACGTGGGGGAACCATCAGGCTCAAAGAGCCAACAGTTCAAAGTCCAGCTGAGTAGTGGCAGGAGGAATGAGCTGATGGAAACTTGATGAAGTCCTACAACACCCAGCTGGCTGAGCGCCCGGTGGATGGAAGGCAGCTTGGAAGAACAGGATCCACTTGGATCCTTTCATCGACCGGGTGGATCCTATTGCAGTGCCTGTGCCACAGAGGCAGTGTCAGCGAGCATCAAGCATTGCAATGGCTGACCAAAAAGGCTGCAGGATCTCTGTTCTTGGAGACACTCACCTGGACAAGGCCTGAGCAACTGGATGTAACTTGTAAGTCAATGGTGCCTTCAGCAAGGGGTAAGACTAAATACCCTCTAGAAATCCTTCCAGTCCAAATGGTTCTATTCATCTCGAACTTGAGCTTCAGAAGCAGAAATATAGTTTATCATATTTAGCTGTTTTCTTTGTTTCCTCTATGAACTGCTCTTTATTTGGAACTCAAAGCACTATCTCCTGAACCATTAAAACAAAACCAAAAACACCTGAGAAGTGTACAGAGTTCTGCACATGCACAAAGTAAGGATCAAAACTTCTTTAAGATTTGCTCTAAAACATTACCCTCGAACTAAGCACATGCTGTCTCATGAGTTGTGCATATGCTTTTTCTCTTTCCATAAAGTTGCCCTGGAAATTAGAGTCCACTAACTGGCCTGAGTCAACTGACCATTATTCTGATACCTTCTATGTGTGCCTCTATCAGATCAAAACCTGATCAGGAGAACTCTAAAATCCTATCCTTTTCTCCAGTACTGCTTTTTTGTTACACAACCAGGAAAGTCCTGGGCGGGGGAGAAATGTTTATAAAAGAAAAATTACTTTCCTAAAAACATCTAGACATTGTTTCAAAAAACTTTTAAGTTTTTATGCACATTATATATTCAGTGTCCAAGGCCTAACAAAACACATAAAGTAACTTGAATCCCAATGCATGTACATTTTAAATCTGAACTTAGATTAGTAATTATATATGAAGAAAATAGCAATTTTTCTGCAAAACCCCAAAATTCTGCTTCTTCTCTCCCCTCTGTCCTGTTGTCAGACACATACAAGTCAAAATGCTTCTAATTACTAATTCAGACCAAAGAAAAAGATGTGCATAAACTGGCTTAGTGACATTTTATTAAAGTAATTTTTCAGGTTTCATGCTCCTCCCCACACACATATGTGCAAATTTCTTCTTCTGACACTAAGCCACAGACCAATTTTGATGTGGAAAACAGTTGAAGGAAAAAGAAACTCAGAAATTATCTTATAAATGGACACATAATATATTACAGTGATCCCTTTAGTAGTCAAATGGTTCATGAAAATTATACTTTATGTAATATCACAAATGCACAAAATATGCTTTCCATATGATTGCAAAAACAGCAGCACTCTGGAGCCAAGTGCATGACTTAATATTATAATAATGAGTCTACTTCAGTGTAGTGGATTTTAATAAGACTTTAATAATACTGGTATGAAGCCAAATTACATAATGTCCCAAAATATGAAACAAAGCTTTTATAGAGAAAATAAAAGCTCATTGAAGTATAACCACATTAAAAAAAACCAACAACAAAAACAACAAAACAAACAACCACCAATGTTATCTAAACAAAGCCATTAGACATATTTAATTTTTAAAAATCAAATCAGAGAAAAGGAACTCAAATCTACTCCCAGATCTCAAGATAAAATTAAAAAGGATATTATTTTAGGCAACATTTATGAAAATGGAGGTACTATGTCAGCACTGGGAAACAAGCTAACACCGTAATTACATCTTTTGGCACAGGTATGGATATGGGTTGAGTATCTCCAACTTCTCTCAAAGGACAAAAAATGATTCAGTTACCTTGCAGGTGGAGTTTAAAACTGAGCTATGTTGGATTATCTAGAAACAGCTTAGACCAATAAAATTATTTTCTTCTACACATGAAAACAAACTCAGTGTAAGAGTCCCAAAGGTAAAGAGCCAAATTATTTACTCCCTCAACCCCCTTCAAATCTGGAGTCTTGGGGAAAACAAGGATTTGAAAGCACCTGTAAAGCATGGACAATTCTCAGAACAGCTTCCTCTCTGAACCCTCCCCAAGTATGGCAATGTCAGATAGCAATTAAAAGAAAAATCAGAGTTTCACTTGTTGGGTAACAAGCAGAATGCCACACATTCTTAAAGCTGTAAATCCTTTTAAATATTAGTGTTATGCTACTTGGAAGATTAGCATTTGCATGGATAACATTTTTTGTTCTTTATTAGGATCAACTGTTAAGATCCACATATCCAACAGAGATAGACATTAGCATATTCCAAAGTACTACTGGTTACAAGTACCGCTGCTAAATGGAGTCTGAATCTCTGCTGACAGCCCATCAGAGCATGTGGGGACGAATACAGGAAGAATCAGAACAGTTTTCTTTACATATATTGTTTCATCTACGTGTCTCCACTTTTCAAGCAGTTTTGATAAAGGCATAAAAAATTTTTAAGTAGATTTAGATTCCACATGACAAGATGAAGTGAGGGGGACATTTTATGCCTTGGATTTCTTGTAAGTCTACTTCAGCTACAGAAACCATTAAAAAGTTGCAAGTAACTTCAAGATGAAAGGCATTAGCAGCTTTTTAGAAAAGGATAATCACACTCTTCTAAAGACTTAATGAGACATAATTCACAGAAGCTTTTGACTTGGTCTGCTGTTAATTGAATCAAAGTCGATGATGATCTTGTTACACTTTGGCTTGAATTCTCTAAAAAAAGAGAAAAATATAGATGCTAGTTAGTGAGCAGTTAAAACATTTTGCTTGCTTTAGTTCTAGCTAAATTTTTGAAGGAATAAAAAGTCCCCAAAAACACATCCTTGGAGTCTCATAGTTTTCTTCTCCGTGGGAGCCAATTATAGTGCACCACACTGAGAGAAACCTGCACAAGAAAGACTAAGACAAAAAGACACATGGGGTGGGTTACCCTGTACATTCTTCAGCTATTGGAGTTTATAAATTACCCAGGAGTCATAGGCCTTTTAACAACTTAGCTGCAGGTGGTGGCATCATGTTACCAGGTCTGGGATTTTTGTTCATATATATATATTAATAGTTCAAATTTTTAAATATATATTTAAACATATAGGTACAGATATAGGAATCCAGAAAAAATATTTAAATATACTGTATATGTATGCATATAAAAAAGAGATTTGGAATACATTTTGATAATACTGATATTTTGATCAATTTTTTCCTACCAAGTTTTTCTAAAACATTTTCAAGCTTTGTGTCAGCATATTAAAATATTTTTTGTGCAAGGGGAATAGATCACATTATGCCATACTGGGTAAAACCCAAACTAGTTAAGAGGGAATCATTTAAAAATGGTAACTTTAGAACTCAAAAATTAATACTGCCACAAAATGTTTCCTTTTATTATCATTAGAGCATCTGCTACAGCAATTAGCAAGGAAGGTATATGGGGACTGAGCATATATTTTCCAGTCTACCAGTAAACAAAAGATTATGCAAATAGTGTGGATTTAGTGCCTAATTAAGCTCTGCAGTTCAGTTCAAGAGATTCATTAAGTACCACCTACATCCTTAGCAATCGATACAAGGATAAGTAACAGTCAACACAGGAAAGCACATGCTGCTGACCACAGAAACTCTGAATGCTTTGTTCAGAATAGCAATCTGAAATGCAAGAAACATTTCTCACCCTGGAGAAGTTACAAGATTTGACTTGCAAGAGAATGATTTATGCTTCTTAAGTCAAATAGTCTTAGTAGACAGGAAATACACTGAAGGACTAAAACTGAATTTCAACTACTGCTGTGTTTTTCATGGATGTTTCTTAGCCCAGTAGGTATCTTTCATCCTAAAATTTTATCTGTCAGAATTGTTATGTTTGCAAATTTTTCAAAGTCTTTATATTAATATTGTAAAACTTTTTAGAGTTGCAAAGCCTCCCTGACTACATAATTAGCCTCACCCACAGCATGTTACTCCTAGCAAACTAGCTGTTGAACAGATTGCCTTTAGGTATCTCTGTCAGTGTCTTAAAAAACCCCACTCTTGAAACATTTTTCAGATTATCATTACTTTAAGGCAAATATTCCAAGTTTTACCCTTTTCTCACAAAAAAGCTGACCAAAGAAGATGAACAGCTATATGTACCAAGAACTGTTTGGTTGACACCTTCCCAAATTGACTGCAACAAAAAGATACTGAAGTTTCAATAAGGATGGAATAATCCACAACAACAACAACAACAAAAAAATCAGTTGGTTGTTTCAGTCCAGCTCATGATCACAGGATAATTCAGGTTGCAAGGGACTTGAGTGAGGAGGTCATCTATCCCAACCTCCTGCTCAAGGCAGGGTCCTTGAGGACTCTCCCAAGCACAAGGTAACAAATAACCACCCCCTTTGCAATTTCACTTGCATTCCAAGAACTAAATGAGTGATGGACCATTCTCTCATACAAACGTTACGAAATTGAACTTTAACCATACACAAGACAAAAAAAATGGTGCAACAGAACTGTCAACCCAGTTCTTCTACAGAGCAAGCCATCTACACACACTACAGAGGAATAAAATGCTACATGACTCAAAGAAGAAAAACATTTGCCCTAAAGTTGGTCTCTTTCACACCCCCCTTTTCTTCCATTCCAGAGTAAAAATAAAGTTAATTCAAAGCTCTCTCACCTATATATAATGCCTGCCAAATCAAACATCCTCCGTGCAGCTGTCATTTCTGGAGTGTCATGGTACTTGTCCGACATGAAAATAACTTCCTTTATGCCTAAAGAAGTCACATAGAAAAAATGTTAGAATTACACTGAAAAAAAATAGTAACGTCTGGTGCACAAAATCAGAAAAGGCAGCATTCATCCACGTGCTCTACAACTCCTTGGTACACCTCTACTCATAAATGTGTGCTGTGTAAAATTGCTGAATGATCTTTGCCTGAATTACTTAGGCAGGGGAGAAATATAAAGGCTTCAAAAGAGAATTACAAGCGTTTCACAGCTGATCAACATCTTCCTGTGTTTGCCAGACAGCATGAATATCAATACATTGCAATTTAGTGCTGACCTAAGTGCATAAGGAAAAGGATGAGTGACTACTGAGAACAAGCAGCCAATCTACCTTGAGGACTATTTGATTTTGATTCTGTAAGTAAGGGAATGGTATGGAGCACAAATGCAGAATACCATCATCTTTCCCTCTTCACCCCCCTTGATTTCAAACCATACTGAACCAAATAAAGAAGCGTTCTGTTTGCTGCTTTCTTCCTAGATTCCTGTGGCCATTAGTAGTGGGAGACACTCCCCAGAGCAGCAATCCATGCTGGGACTGCATGACTTCACTCAATGAGCAAAATATATGCTACTTTAAGCAGAGATTTTTACAGAACTGAAGCCTGCAGATACTGCCTAATCTCAAAAAAGGAGACACATTTAGGCCAGCACACTTGCTGCAGTGGCACAGATTTAGAATACTTGTAATGAAAGACATAATTAAAGGAGGATCATAGAAATCTTATGACATTTATGAGCAAAGATATTTTAAAATCTTCAAATATCTACCATGCATCACATTCAAATTAAAATTTCATGTATATACTCCCAACAGACCTTTTGTCATGCAGAAGTTTATTTCTTTCTGCCCTACTCTATTCAATGTGCCAGAGCACAGTAAAATTGACAGTAATTATATGCAAAGCCTGTGTTGTTCTTTGGCAGCTCTTGGTCTAAGAAGTTACAAACCTAAATTAGAAGCACGTTTAGAATCACAGTAGATGCAATTAGCACTGGAAAAATTTGGCACCATTCAGATGCAAAAAACCCCCACAAGTAGCATCTTATGAAGCTGACAGTGCAATTAATTTAGATCTAACATCAGCAATTTAATACCAAATACATCTATTATAAGATACCAATGAGCAGGCAGCACTGCAACCCTGAAAAAGCAAGCTGGCACTACTGCTTACCTGCCTGGATGATGAGCTTTGCACATTCATTACATGGAAATAAGGCAACATACATGCTGCAGCCTTTCACATCAGCTGAGTTTTTGTTCATGATGGCATTCAATTCGGCATGGCACACTGATTAAACAAGGGAAGAAACAATTAATAATACTGATCATTAAAATAAATTGGTCAAACTAAAATTTACAATATAACTGCTCACATCTTTTCAAAGGCAAATAGCTTGCACAGCTTATCATAAAGGGCAGAGAAGGAAATAAAAGCAGAAATACCAAGATCAATGAAGGTCAATTGTTCTGACCAGGCTGCCGATTAGTAATGATATCATTAAGTACATTAGCACTGCCATTTGCTAACACCTATTGCAGGCAACAAAGCCGTAGGCTGTGGGCCAAGCCATTGCAACCACCCTTAGTGAAGCAATATCTCACAGCTTCACAACTCTCTGGAGTATCTAATTGCCAGTATAAAACAGCTCATTTATGTGTTTACATGCACAGATAGGAACAGTCTGATGGTTGTAAGAGCGCGCTGTGCGCTCTTAAAGGCAGCAGAATCGCCAAGTAAAACCGAGCAGCTCTGTCCTCTGGGCCTCAGAACAGCTCAGCGCTGCTGCAGGATTCTCCCACCCCCAGAATACACAAGACACACTAGGCCATAAAAACGTCCAGCTTTAATATTAAAGTGACTTTACTGCTCATTAAAAAGTGCCAGACTTCCCAAGCAGAAAAACAAAGTCCTATATTTCTCCATGGATTTGAGATAGGCCAGGTAGCAACGGACCATCCTGCCTTATTCCGCCACAACACGATAGCTCTTCCTGGACAGACAGCACCTTAGGGTTTCAGTGTTCATAAGGTGCACATCAGCAGATTATCTAGTGTGTTACCAACACAGCTGAGAAGGGCGCAGTTTCTGTGTCATCCACAATGAAGCTCTGAAAAAAACATTAGGATCTCTGCAAGAACTTCCTGTTTACTCCTAGGAATAACAGCAAATTGCATAATTTATATACCTACCTACTAAGAAACTGCCTGCTGCCCTGACTTCTTAAACAGATGCTGAAGTGTGGTGTGGGTTTGAGATCATTTAGAGACCTGCATTTGCAGACAGCATTAAGAGTTTTTCCACTGCTTGTTTTGAAGAACATATTTTTTTAAAAAGTCATTTTCTTCTCCCTTGTGCCCATGTGAAAATTAAAACAGACCAAGTTTCACAGCACAACTTCATAGTAAACTTGGTGCTGTATGCTGACCTCTGTGTGAATGATCTCACCACACAAATAACTGAGTGCAGTACCTTCAACACGCAGGAACCATTGCTGAATGGAAATGTTTTCCGTATGCACTAAGTGTCTACATGGAATTTTCTATATAACAGCTAACGCACTACAAATTTATAGCCTAACTTACAGCACACAAACTTTCCCATGCAGACAAGTCACAAAGGGCCAAACACTTGCAAAAGAAAGCTCAGTATTGGCTTCTACCATGCCCATGTTACGCTGGTATGTTATCCACATACCTTCTCATAACCAGTAAAGCCAGAAACCAACACAAAAAATAGGAAATTGAAAAAGAAGAAAACAACCAAGAGCCAAGAACCATCACATTAAGGCTTCTTTTACTATTATTACTGTTTCTATTGCCACTGTTATTGGGTCACACTGTATTTTAAATATATGCCATTAAGTGTATGAGAGATGCAATTATATGAACCCATACATTTAGAAAATCCAGAAAATATGTTGAACTCCAAGTATATTACTAAGTCGCACCCATCTTATAAAGCCTTTACAATAAATAGTCAGGGAATTATTTTTCTGGGGTTACAGAGGATTGAGCGAAAGAGTGACATTATTTCCACAACTGCAAGAAGGGGTTATGTCAACAGGACAGAAACATCATTTTTAAGTTTCTTTGAACAATATATTTATGTTCTAGGCAGCAGTTTAAAATATGGAAGGCCTCCAGAAAGAAGGATGTTTTCAAAAGCTCCCAAAACTAAAAAAGAAACAAAACTAATTCCTTCAGTAAATATTTTTCCTTCACTAAAACTCAGAAATACTCAGCCATAAAACCAGACAAGTTTCATTATTAGTACTGCAACAAGTTTCCTTCCTGCACTAATGAGAGAAAAAGGTTCTTCTGGCAGACTTCTACAAACTTTAAAGAACAAACCTCTTCCCAAGCAAAAACAAGATCAGGCCAAAAATAACTTATAGAAGATAATCAGCTGGAGCAAGGGAAAACCATAAATTTTGCCTCCTGACCATCTTCACACAATCTGAAGTTAAGAAAAATTACAACTCTCCTATGTGGACAGAAGACACAGAGACAGCAATAAGAAACAGAGACTAACCATTCCAAGACAAAAAGTACTTAAGTCTCCAACAAACCCAGCAGATTTCCACTGCAAATAGAAAAGGAGGTATGTTTTTCATGCATACAGTAGCCTAACCAAGTATTTCTTACTGAGCTTGCTGCAGAAAGTAGTACAGGACCAGAACCTTGCACTGATCCCAGAAGTCATCATTTTCCATCCAGTACTACTTTTTTTAGTCTACTGGGCTATTAAATACCAAACTACTTTGTCTTGGTTGCTGTGATTTGAAAGTGTATTCTGGGGAACTATCATTACATGCGCCTTTGTTTTATACATCTCCCTTGACATCTGCTACTTATACAGGGATATTATGCCAGATGGTCCTTGAGAAGGTACTGGCATCAGACAAGTTTTTAGGCTTTGTCCCATCACTCTTAATTCCCTCTTACTCATATTCACCTCTCTCTGACAAATAGGCATTGACTGGGTAAGATAAGTCTATTATCCCCAGATTTTTCTAATAGACCTCCCCAGCTTTTTTGAGAGACAGAAAACAAATCCAGAAGTCCAAAATCCCTCTTGTTAATGACTAACTAGTTTACATATGGGGTGTTATGAAGTTTTCTAATCTGTTAAGAGCTCCTGCTAATAGTTACAAATTGTTGTCTCTGAGATACTAAGAAGCTAACTTAAAATAACCTTTCACAGGTGCACAGTATTCAGAACTCTGAAAACTGTATCTTTAGGCAGGCTAGTAAAACCAAGAATTTTCACAATACCCTATGAGGGGCTCCAGAGATTTGGGGTTTTTTAAAAAAAATATTCACATATAGCCAACATAATATCAAGTCCACAACACTGGTTTCCATTCTGGAAAAGTAGCTTGAAAAGTATTCTCAAAAGGCTTCATTAGCTGAAGAAATAACCATGCAACGAGAAGTTAAGTGTGTGCTCTGACATTCCCACCACCTGCTACTATGTTCATGAGAGGGAGAAAAAAAAAAGAAAAAAGCCAATGAATGACTGCTTCATTACTGGTAGTATTAATTGCTAGTGTTTCTATCTCTTCTCATTGCATGCTGGTTTGTGTTGCATAGCTGAGGAAGCACTCATCCTTAAGCTCACCTGTAAATAACAGACCCCTGCTTACCCTATAAATGGTAATTTTTCAGGATTGAACACTTAACATGAGCATGTTCCCAGTGGGTTGCAGAGTCAGAAGTACTCTTCCCACATACTAAATGTGTTCTGACTAGCAATTTTATAAGAACCACAAGACTAGTCAAAGTGTTTAATACTGTTTAAAGGCTTACATGCTTGATGAAGAGCATGCCAGGGACCAGCATAACATTAATGACCCTCTAAAGAAGCAATCAGAGGAAGGGCTAAGGAGAATGACTTTTTAATGCTATTAATTACTAATAGAGCCAGACTAGGAATTTTGTTATCCTTTACTTGCTGGAACTCTGACACTGAACACAGCAAGAATAACAGAAGGTATCAAAACATTAATTTAAGGAATACAGCCTGGAGTGACAACCACTGGGGACAGTGGTTGATGGATTTGGAATTTGTAGAATGACATCTATTTTTTGTCAACCTTTTTGAAAGCACAGGGATGGTTGCTGATCACTGCATTAAGGGCAGGCAGGACACTGATGCTGGGCTGGCACTGCCCTCGGCCCTTCCTGCTGTTGTCTCTCTCGCTCTGTGTGCTGGAGAGGAGCAGCTGCTGTGGTCAGGGCACAGAGGCCAGGATAACAGCCCCAGATTTGTTGGGAGCCCTAGCTTCTTCAGACTGCAGTAAGAAAAGTGGAAGCCCAGCCTCACTGCTTTCTTCCATGAATAATGAGAACCAGGAAGTGAAGATGGAGCCACTCAGCCATTTATGAACATCACAAAACTTGCTGTGGTCAGACCAGAGAAGTCCCTCTCAAAACCTGAGCAGCATTAGCTAACACACCCTACTTTACAGTTTCTCCCATCCTGCTCCAAGTTGGTTCTACTCCTAACAGAACACAGAGGTGTTTCTTAGTGGGCAAGTAGAACAAGAGGAATTGTTTCCAAATCTCCAAACTTTCTACAGATTTGATGTATGACACCAGAATTGGACAAAAATCCATGCAGGACAAGAGTGAGTGGCTGTAAGTGGAGACCATCTCCTAGATCCCCTTCCCAGCTGAAGCCTCATCTTTGCACTGCCACTTGGAGAGAGAGCATCACACTTCTTTGGAGTGCCTTATCAAATTTTGTGCTGTCAAAAAGACAGCTTATGTAAAACCAACATTTGCCTGAATATTGTTGAGCGTTCATTTCTCTGAAAAACTGACAAAAAGCTCATAATCCTAACACAAGGAAACGTTGATAACAGTTTGTTTCATTTTACACAGCAGGTACTGTTCAGTTAGAGCATACTTTTTGCCACAGCACATATTTTATCATATCTGAACATGTATAAATATTTGTAAGCATATTTACTCAATATTTTCTGTATTGCTCAGAGGTTTCTAAATTTGCCAGTCATTTTAATTTAAAACTCTTAATTAGAGACTGGTTGTCAAATGGATGTTCTTAAGATTACAGTGGAGACAGAGGGCATAACAGGAGCACAGCAACTAGAATTAGTGGGAAGATTTGCATTAAGAGGAGAAAAATGTATTTTAAATGATTGGTGAGAAGAAACTGAACATCAACAAATCCTCAGATTCATCTAACAGAAACAGAGGGCACACTTTTGACTCTGAAAGACAGAATTTTGCCTAATTATTAAGAAGCTTCTGCACATAGTACTGAACACAATGCTTCAGGAAGAGCTTTTAATAACATCTTAGTAAATGTTTAATAACATCTTAGTAAAACTGGCCTTCCATTTCTCTCATGTGCATAGACACATCCCTGTTGCTGTCACTGACTGGCAGCCTGGAGCCAGTTCCAACATAATGACAAAATCCTGATTTTGTGCTGTGAAAAATGGCACTCTGCAAAACACCCTGTGCTTTCTGACGTAACAAGGCTATACTGTTCAAATATATACCACAACTAGGAGGAAGAGCCTTTATGCACTTCAAGAGTCTCATAAGGAATGCACATTATCAATACAGGTGACCCACGTCACTATTCCTGTAATATCCAAATGCTTTGCAAATGTTTGCATTCTCTAAGGTAAGGTGAACATTACCTACCACATTTTGATGCCTTCTTGCAGTAGCAGCTCTGGTTACACCTGGATTTCTTAATCAAGCACAACCCTGCCCCTAACAGCTGAGCAGAACCCACTCTTGAGGGTGTGAGATAGATATACACAGTATATTGCAGCAGACATAGATAACCGAGACAGTGGTGAATTTCAAACCAACAAGTTTCAAGATAGAGCAAAATTCAAGAGTGACAGGACTTGTTTAACCTTACAACAGAAGTTCGAAAGGTAACTGTTACCAGTAAGTGCACAGGGAAGGAGGAAGGGTTAACCACAGTAAATAAGAAAAGCTAAAAGAACAATGCTGGCACACACAAGAACCTATAAACTAACCACAGATAAATTTAGGGTGGAAATTGGAAGATTTTTAGCCATGAAACAGTGAATCTGGTCAGAGCTGTGGGGTCAATGCATCCATCAGTTCTGCTGGAGCTCAATAAATTTTTTACAGGATCACCTAACATCCTTCTGCAAAGATCGCCTCTGGGTCCAATCCCCTACCATGTCTATGCTGCTAAACACAGACAGGGCCAGGGACTGACCCCTGGCCCTGAGGCCAACTGGCACAGACTAGCTCGTGTTCCTCTTAGGGCTCCATTAGCAATACACCGCCCTTGGCCCTGGGTTTCCTCAAGATCCACGTCTCAAGAGTCCCACGAGACCACACAGTTATTTAGTATGTCAGTTCAAAGTGCATTAAGAAGTGAGAAGACTTTTATGCAGCCCACCAGAGAGGGATTTTCAGAGCATGAAACAGTGTATGTGTTGAATATCTGCCAGTGTGGCCTGAGGGAAGGAAGAGGGTTAAGCATACCATCTCAGCAGGCTTTGCATTATAAGCCTATACCTGATGACTGTTTTCTTGCAGTCTTTTCCACCCTGCCCTCCGGAGCACCACTGGAAGAGCAATACTGAAGCTTTGTTCTGGAGGAAGCTAGTCAGAGTGGTGCAAAACAGATGGGAAGTGAGCTACGTTTTTATGCCCAACCCACAACAATACCCAAGACCAGGTGGTCAGCAGTCAAATCCAACCCCAGCCCTTTTCTGTAGCACTGCAGATGCATGAAGTAGCTCCAGAAGACATCTTCCAACTTAGTGTGGTGGTACATGCACAATTACCATCAGCTTTATCTAATAAGCTACATTGCAGTGATGAAAGTGCCATCATTCCCATGATTAGCTAATGGAGTACACAGTAAGACTGCACCATCTCTGAACAAGCCAGTCAGGAAAATGCAAGGATAAAAAGTTCAATTTACACAAATGCTGTGATGATTAGCAAAAGGAGAAAGGAAAAATGACAGTTTAATGAGATTTTAGCAGCAATTCTATGTGTCTCTGCATCTACCAGAATTTTTTTAAGCAGAAGAATCTTTTTTTATATATATACTTGTCTGGTCTGTCAACTGTGCTATCAAGATTAATAAGAAATTGCTAGAGTTTAAATGATCTGTGAATTACAAATAGGTTGTTTATTCATCACAGCAGACACTTTGTGTTACAAAGTTGTGATTTTTTTAATGAGGTGAAGACTACTATAATGGGGGGGAAGGGCAGTAGTTAGACCAACTCCCGGAAATCAATTCGGCACTCCAAGCTGTTACTAGTTAGCTCATTTTTTAAACATCACATGCGCCACATCTTCTGCAGTCAGAGTTAACAAAAAGAAAAAATTTCTCACATCATCTTGTACAAAGATTCCTCACAGCACTTCTAGTTTATATTGGTCAGCTTAGATTTGAGTGCCTGGAACATGCTCAGATGACAGAGACCACCCATACTGATTTTAGTTCAGAACTGAGACCTTACATAAAGCAGCATAAAGATTTAACCAAAATCAACATTCTGTTTTCAGTGCTTTATATTTAATCAGTGGGCTAACACTTGTTTCCTCACCCTGTATATAAAGAGCAGTCATACTAAGTTGTACCATTATGGTCACAGCACTATATGTAAAACCAGTGGTTTAGAGCAGACTTCAAATTCGGCAGGTGCAGACTTCAAATTTGGCCCTATATTGGGAATACCCCTCTTAAAAAAAAAAAAATGAAATGGTCTCGAGCTTAAGAGTTACCATTAGAGGTTTTATAATAAATTGGTGAAGTGAACAAGGACAAAGTACTGGGGTTTTAAGAAGTCAAAAATATCAAACTGATGAATTATGTGCTGAGCCACTGCATATCATCTTTCACTTCAATGCTATAGAAAACCAGAAAATGGTTTTTAGAGAGAGCTCTGAGTGAACTCAGGCTATGTCAAAACTCATGCAAGTTTAATTTCTCTATCACACCAACTGTTAAAGTTACAAGTAAGAAATAGAATTAGTAGGCAGGGATAAATACCGGTCACTGGAAAAGAGTCAGTATTTCTCTGCAAAAGGTGAACTCTGGGCTGACTTTCCCCCATCCATGCAAGGAGAAGGGAAAATTTCTCAAGGCTCTTGTTCTCTCTTTTGTGCTTCTCTTCCCTGCCATTCCTGAGCTCAGGACAGGCTGAGATGCAGCACAGGATGAAGAAGTTCCTAATACCTGTTTTTCCTGTGCCCATGGCTTCTGCTGCACTGGTCTCACACACTCAGGTGCATCAGGAGCTGGAGTGGGTACAGGGGGACTTAAGAAAGCACAGGGACTGGATGGTCTCTTATCAGTCCTAACCAAGGTTTCTTCCCTGCATGAGCCATTGCAGGCCACAAGGCAGCTCTCATCCCCATTTCCACGTGCGGCAGACAGCACTCGTGGCGTGCAGCCTGAGGCAGCCCAGTCTCCTTGGATCCTGCAAACCAAACCTGATCCAGAGGAGTAACTGCACAGCCCTGCTGATAGGTCCACCAAATTTCACGAAGGGCCCTTCAAAGCACACTTACAGAAGGCCAAACTATGCCTACTGCAAAGACAGAGGGAAGATCTAAAGCAGCACTCAACTACATTTACCATGAAACCATCCTTGCTCTTCATTCCTTTTGTCCGTTTAGTAAATGTGAATCAAACCAGAGGCTGAAATAAACAATGAAAGTCACCTCACTGCACACAGACTCCAAGACAAATATTCAGCTTCCTCATAGTATGTATAACCTATGCCATCAACACCTGAAATGGAAATTTCTCACACCCACTGGAGTTTACAATTTTAATACCTGTATTTTAGACCGAATTACTTGTTTTGCATATACACACTCTGTAATTTCTGTGGAGACGAACACACAGAAGCAGCAATCATCTGCACACACTGCAACTGAGTGCTAATGAGCTGCTTTATATTCACAAGCTTTCACTACCCAATCCAAAATGGCTAATATTTATGAACCTATTTCACCAGGAAGCCAGTCCTTCAAAAAGACTGGGATTTTTATCCTGGTGTACCACATATGGGCACATTAACAAAATCAAGTGAGTGGAAGAAAAACTGATCGATACTTTACCAGCTGAACTTTCAGAGATACAGACATCACAAGTCTAACCTGTCAACCAAAAGAAGCCTTACCATAAGGATATTTTGTGTCTAGTCTATTTGCTCCTGTTCTTGTCCAGGGTAATACATCATCGCTGCAACCATTAGGCATCCCATTGTAGCCAATTCCAACAATCTTGTTTTCTGAATTTACAATGCAGGCACCAACCTAAATAAAATCAGATTTATATAGTACCAACAGCATGCAAAACAATGTGTTAACAACAAAGATGAGATATGAATAGTCAGTCCCACAGTTTTCATTTAAGAGATACAAGCTTCACTTAATATATTAAATCACACCATCTAGCGAGCAAGGCTACAGTTGTACCTAACTGGTGGGGCTTTGAAATATATCAGGGCAGATGTAACTCTGCTACCCCTTCGGTCATGCAGTTCCCATCCCAGCCTGGAGCACTGTTCCTTATCTGCTTATGAAATGAACCTAGTTCAGGGAGCAGAAACAGAACTGAATGAACCCTAGTAAACATGTCAGTTCAACTCCCCAAACCAGCTTTTCCAGCAGCAGTATGAGCAACAGGAGCAAAAAAAAAAAAAAGGTTATGAAAGAGGTAACAGAAATACAAGTGTTGGCTTACGCAGGCCTCACAAGCCTTTGTGGCTTGTTTACACAAACACGCGCTCAAATTCCAAACCTTTTAACTCCCACCCTTTATTGCTTCAACACAAGTCTACAAAGGGACTCTACTTAAAGAATGATGAAGTGTCCCATTTTTTATGTTTTTCTGCCCACATTATTTATTGAAATGGCAATAGTACTAATTTTAATTCACACAGTGTGTTTAATCAACCAGTCCTTGGGTAACAAAAATTTAGCCCCAAGTGAATAACCTTCAGAGAGCTAAGTGCCGTAATGTATGTACAGAAGGCACCAAGTAAGTGAACAGATTGTGTTTCTGGGATTTGCTTCCTGATTTTTTTCACACAAAGGAAGTCTAACAGGACGACTGGATCCTGCATGTTTCAGGAGCTGTATCAATCACCTGAAATCAGTGTTGAACAATATTGAACAGAGGCACATGAAAGATGTGAAAAATGGGAACAGACAGCGAAGCATAGGGAAAAGGGGATCCTGAGGGAGGAAACAAACTAGCTGAAAACTCCAGTCAACCCAATAACAAACAAACAAATACTCTTACAGGGGAGGAAAAGAAACTTGTAAAATGCTGTGTCTTAAAAAATTACAACCTAAAACTTCCAGCAGTTTTATCCTCCTCTAAAAGTGACTATATTTACTGGAAAAAGGAGACAAAATGCATGTGTTATTTTAACTTCCAGATGAAAAGATGATTTATAAAACTCCAAGCTACAAATGTACACAGAATTATACACATGAGGTCAGGCCCAATAAGAGAATTTCTGTAACAGAAGGTGCTGACTATGTTAAAAACTGAATAGCTATACACTGAAATAACTTTTATTAAGAAATCCCTGAAAGTGCTACGTGTACATCTGATGTGATATGCAATACAGATTAGGTTATCTTTGTATTATATGTTGCCTTCTTACCTGAGAGCTTGGATCCTTGCTTCTTTGTGCTGACAGAAAAGCTACTGCCATAAAATATTCAGGCCATTCCAAATAATCCTCTCGTTTTTTGCAGGATGCTTCACTGCTGAAACTATAGTTTATAGAAAAAAACAACCATCAGCAAACACCCCAGACCTAGCATTACTACAAATCGTATTATTTTAATGCGCACAAGTTTAAAGTAACCAGGATCAGAAGGTGGCCAAGACCACACATTCACTAATATTTTGACAGTAAAACCATCACTGTTATGTGCTTTCCAGGAACTTATACATGCAACATTTCCTTTCAAGGAAAAGGCATTCAAGCGAGGTTGCAAATTTCATTTTTAGATAAGAAGGCTGAGATATTCAGCGCACTGAGCAATTCAAAGACTGAGCAATTTATCCTTTATAGATAACACCTTGTATATTTCTAAGGTTGAGGTATATAATGTACTGGCATTCTTCTCACCCAAACAACATCTATTTTATGATGGCTGTGGTAACTGCCAGCCTCTAATCTAAGTTATTTTGTACTTCTCCCTATGACAAGTGCTTCCTATTTGGTAACTTCCTCTGCAGGCATTAATTTCTGACCATACGGTTATCACCACAAGTTTACCTCTTGTTACAACATTTACCACCAAAGATCTGTGGCCATTCCAACAGTTCCCTGCTAATTTTCTCTTGGCATTATGTCTTATGAAAGCCTTCTGAAAACTGACAGGAGATGGGTTCAAGAACTTTTCCTTTACACGTGATGTATAAAACTGCCACCAAAGGTTGCTTCTTTCCCTGCCCTGAAGGGTATATTTGGGGGAAGGAGGAAGGAAAAAAAGGTGATGCATCATTTTCTCTTGCCTGCTTATGGGTGAAAGCCTGCTCAGATAGTGTAAGACACAATAGGGGAATTTCTGTGCTTTTCAGCTCAAAGTAAAGAAAGGCAGGCATCGCTCTCTCCACACACATATTTAAGCTTTGAAAATTTCAAACAAAAGATCAAACTGAAAGAAATTTCCCCAAACTCTCTCACCTATCACTGCTACAACTTGAAAACCAAACCAGTGGAACACCTCAAATACAATGATTAGCCTATCAAAATACAAGGGGCACAGTACTTTTCTTCTTGGGCTCCTCTCACCAAAGACTATAGCTTAAGACCAAGTTACTCTTCCAGTGATGTACAGCCATGCACAAAAATACATCACAGGTAACTGCGAGCAGCAAGACATCTCCTAGCAACACTAGTAACAGCACTTTCAGAAGACAAACATTAGAAGGCAAGTGTTTAGTTAATCATTATTTTTATAACTAAAACCATGTATTAGAGGCTTGCAGTTAGCTTGTCATAAAGAGGTTACACTGTTTGAGTGAAGACAATGCCAGCACATGATAAAACTGTACTTTAGAAACCTACAAGGTGCTATTTACCAAAGATAAATTGCTGGTTTTGAATAGTCTGTATGTGGCACATTACAAGTTAGCAATTTTGGCTTGTTCTTGGAAAGAGTGAGGATCATCTTTAGGGCTACCATCTCAAAGTAAGGAGGGAGAAACACTCTTGATGTAACCCATACACCTCTCTCACACTTCGACAACATTGCAAATAGAGCCCAGAACTGTCAATTGTCAAAGCAAACACACAAATCAAGTATGTGATTCTAAGAACGTCTAAACTGGCTTGAATCGCTGTAACTAAAGGGTTGGGCCTCTATCCTACCAAGGAGGAAAAGTGCTCAGAGAAAGAAGAGTTTAAAGACATCCCCTCACACCACTCTGTGCCAAACTGAACTTTGACAGGTTAACTGAAACATCAAGAAAGTGTTTCAGCTATATGATTATTTAAAATATCTCAAAAAAAAGGGATTCACAAAATGTAAAACACAACTAGATTTTAAATGATCACTCCTGGCCAAGTGACATTCACGGTGATGTCTTTGGAGAGGGATGAAACACAATGCAGAACTACACTGAATAAAACATTCTGGGAAAAGGGCTCCAGAAAGATAGTAGTACTCTGAACTAAGAGGTCATGAGATCTCCTTTTGTTAAATTATTCCCTAGCAACTCTACTTATCAAAACATAACAAAAGCTAGTATTTACTTTTCTAATAAATACAAAACTGTATGTAAGTGAAGGTCCCTCAGAGTACCAACTTCACAGGGAGAGGAGCGTATCTAAAAAATAAGCAGAAGGCTTACATCAAAGAGAACATAAAAACCCCCCAAAGCTCTTACTCAATTACTTATACTTAACATCACTGTGTTTGGCAAGATAATTCCCTCAACTCAGTGCACAAGAACTCAAGAGTGTGAAATGGGTATAAACCACTTAATTTCTGATTGAGCAGAAGCCAAGGCCTTGGCTAGCAGTCAAGCACACACATGAAAATTAGTTTATGGATTTGGGGCAGCTGATAATCTTCTTTATGCTCATCTGCAAGTTCTAGAATTGCATGAATGAAAGCTACTCTAGAAAATACTATAGCTAGCTGTAAAACAGGCAACCAAGGCTTACCCTTAGGATAACCCGTAAAAACTTATGAACAAAAATAACAGAAACTGAAAGCCTTAAAGAATACTGCTAAGAACAATGAGGGGGAAAAAAAACCCCTACATGTTAGAACAATTAGTAGTCTATACAAAATTCTGTAAAGATTATTTCAAGGGAAAATAGAGAAAAGGATTCTGTAACTAGTGAACACTGCCTCCCTTTTTACTTCTTTTTCATCCATCTAGGCTTCAAGTAAGCTGTAACACCATCTGAAAAAGGAACAAATATCCTTCAGCTACTTAAAAAAATGAGCTACCATAACGAAAATTTTTTTTGAGAATCCTAAAACAGAATTTATCACCTCAAAATTTTTTATACTACAGTTGTGACAGTCAGCTATACAACAATATAGTACAGCAGGAGAACTGATAGGTATGAGATCAACCTCCATCTTTTTTTTAGTTATTCCTCTGCTTTCTTATCTTTGATGTAATGTGTATTCCCAGACAACTGTATTCTAGCAGTATTTTTCCCCAGTATCAAGTATACTACTGAAGACCAACTATCAATACCTTGGCATTGAAATCACAGAAATGAAGGTAAAAATGAAATGTGGTATTAAAAATAAGAAATAAACATCTTCAGCTAAGCCCTTGTTCCCCAAAAGCCAAACACGATATGGGCTCTTGATGACCTTCAATACAAGCTGCTTCTTTAAATCTTACATTTTATAATCACTGTTAGATCAAATGAATGTGGAATTTCCTTTACTTGAGGCTTCTCACCTTTTCCCTCATGCAGCTACTGAAATATGGTCATTACATATTCTGTACTGAGAGGAAAGGTTTTGAAAGAGAAAACTCAATCTTTCTTACAGAAAAACAATACTCAGTGCATTGAAAATTAATTATATTCACAATTTTCTTGGGACATAACCCACCAGACCTGTAAAGATAAACACTGTTTATGAATACTGAGCCTCAGTTAAGCAGTACAAGAACACTACCCGTCAACGCAGGTACTTCACTTTTACAGAGTCACTTCTGACTTCAATTAATTGCGTATTACTAACGCCGGTACTCATTTCCGGAAATAATGAACACACGACACCCTGCCTGCTCTTTTTCTACCCCAGCGATTACGAAACCGAAGTAAAACAGGCCATGCCCCACAGGGCCTTCAGGAGACGCCTCCGCACCGGGACGGCTTTCCCCCGGCACGGCGACGGCCGGCGCTGCCCGGGGGAGCCCCGGCTGCGCGGGCCTTCCTCTCCCTGCCTCTCCGTCCTGCCCCGGAGGATTCCAGCTTCCCTCCCTCCCGTCCCGGGGATTCTAGCTTCCCGCCCTCCTACCCCGGAGGATTCCAGCTTCCCTCCCTCCTGCCCTGCAGGATCCCAGCTTCCCGCCCTCCCG
>VXAZ01007368.1:527043-592220 GCA_013399875.1 Gymnorhina tibicen
GGGGCCGGGGGCGGGCCGGGGGTGCGGAGCCGCGCCCCGCGCAGCCCGGGGGAGCCCGGCCTCGGATGCCCTCGCAGCGCCCCAGAGCTCATCCCGCCGGCCCGGACGAGGCCACTGCCACCCCGGGGTGCTGCGAGCCTCCGCGACACTATAAACCAGTTACTTGAATGTCTGTTCAATTTTCTGACAGATGTTGCTTCTAATATTACGCTTTGACACAAGCATGCGGGTTTTCGCCCAGCTCGCGCTCTTGAGGTAAATGCTATTTATTAAAGCTTGACATTAATATATTAAAACGTCTAAAAATCGGAGGTTTTATTTGTTCTCTGGATGTAAAATTTATGTGGAAATTGAGTTATGGTTTATTAATACCTCCAGCTGCTGCCAGGTCTTAGAAGTCTCCCAGGATGCACAGGTAGCTGAACATATACATATAACCCATTACAGTGCAAAATAAGAGGTATGATAATAAATATTAAATGTTGGTATGGTGTGTTTGTGTTCCTTCTGTGAGAAGCTACCTACCCTGGCTGGCTGGCTGCCACTGGGGCATGCCTTTACGGAAGCACTCAAATGGGAGCAAGGTACACATGTTCGCTCCACGGGGCTGCGAGGCATCAAGTGAAGACTGCCTAAACCCAGCCGAACGTGACCAATTCGGTTCCCACTGGAGGCAGTGACAGGGGCAGCGAACTCAGTGATGGACAAAAGGAAAACACTTGCCTTTGAGAGCATCCCCAAGAGGGGTTTGTGTATGCGAGCCGTGGGTTCGCACTGCATGGGAGCTGCACCACTGATCTGAATGTGGTCAACAGACATGGCTGAGAGAATGGTTTCCTGCAGCCTGGTCAAAAATCTTCCTCTTCATCCAGGAGGATGCTTCAGGTTGGAAAACAGGACATTTTTGGGAAACCGGGTACACAGCAGTCATATCTCAGAAGCTGTCTTTATAGTTCCCCGTTACTGACTATATGCACAGCAAATAGCACAAGTGGGTACCTTCCTACACCAGCGCGTGCAAGAAGATGGCTAAGCCAAGGAACCTGCCATGCTCATAGTTATTCTTTAAGCTATGCCAAAACAGAGAGATCCTGCAGTGATCAACACAGAGGAGCACATTGCTAATATGTTTTCATATTAAGATTGCTGTATCAGTTAGCTTTTTTTTAAAAATAACTGACAAACCATCAAATATGAAAATGTTACTTAATTTCACAGATATTCCTATTCAGTTGTAACCAGAAAACTTGGCAAAAGCAACCTGTTATACTTCAACTGACAAGTTTTCCAGCCCTCAGAGTGGGAAAACATATAGCTATTTCAGTTTCCAAGACTTCTATTGGCATAATTTCATATGGACAAAAAATGTACATTATGGTTTGTTAATGAACAAAAAGGAACTATTTAAATGCAAGAAAAAGAAAACAAATTTAATGAAAGAAGCATCACTCAGGAAAGCATAAGCCTGAAGGTGGAACAAAAGGCCTGACTACAGTTGATCACAAAGAGAGTTAAAGAGCACTCAATTAATCTGGAGAAAAAAATAGCATAATTCAGTTCAAAAAGTTATCTACTATCTGTATATCTGTTTCTGCACTCTTGAAGTATGAATTAAAATTGTAGCGCTACAATTACGCATGCCAAATTTATTATTTTTCATAATTAGGATTCTGAGGATAAACCATAACATCTACTAACTACTACTACTTATAATACAGCAGTGATATATGGCCTGAGGAGGAAACCTTTTAGTGGAATTTTAGTTAGTAGACTCCTATAATGTTGCTAAATTACACATCTTCTGGAAACCTTGCTACGTTTTTATCTCCCCTAGGTTTTTCCAAAGAACCATACTGAAAACTTCTCTTGTGGTCACGCCATGACTGTTCCTCTGACAATGTGCTACTGTGCCTGACATAACAGCCTCAAGCACACAGGGGAAGAAGGGTACACATGGACTAGGTAAGATTTAGGCCAGGACAGGGTTGTGCTGAGGGTAGGTAGCTTGACTTACTGCAGGTGTGGGGCAAAGTCATGCTGCCTGGCAGGTTCCATAAGATTTTTTGGCAGCTGCCTGCTTTGCAAAAGCAGTAACTACCCTGGATCAGCTGTCTGAATCCTCCTCTCCATTAACTCTGAGATCTAGAAGCTTATTTGAACCTTTCATCTGCCTCAGAACCATTCAGATCTCTGTGACAGAACTAGAGGGCTCTAACTCAAAACCCCTGTTAAGCCAGACATGCATTCAAACAGGCCTCATTTCTTTTAAATTTATATCTGACACTCTAGTCCTGTCCTTGCATGTTCCTCTCTTGTTCCAAAGAAGGAGGATGTAGGTCAAAAAGCCTCCAGTATCTCAGGTAATCTTTCATGAGTTATTTTTGTTTGTGTCTCATTTCCTAACAAGGTCCCAAGCATGGACTATCATGACTTTGCTGGATAGATGTCAATAAACAATCTGAGCTGATTACAAATACTTTAGATGCTCTTATTAACGAAAAGTGATACAAGTTTGAAAGACATGCTAAATCCATAACCATCTGTCAAGTTGCTTATATTTTTAGCTTACTTCTTATGAAACATTCACATCTACCTTTTGTCAACTTTGATAAAAGCAAATTAAGTCCAGTTTGGGGAACCCCCAGATTACAGACCCCCCCTCCCCACTTTCTTGCTGCATGCCAACAGACTCTTTTAACTTTGCTGGCAAGCAAGATCTCTCCCCAAATGTACCATATGTATAAGTTGTTGCTCAGAGAATAGTGTTTGCTATTTGCCAGAATATGGAGCATGCAGTTTGGTAGTCCACCCTGAAATCACTCTCAAAACTTCAGGGAAAAGTAAAAAGAAATTGCTAATGAGCTGTTGTCTTTTTCTCTAATAGAATGAATTTTTCAGGAACTAATTACTAGGTTTGAAGAGAAAGACAAACAAATAAATATGACAGTATGTCTTTATATCTTCTCTGTCTTACAGAGAAGTAATTGCTTATGGACAGAATAATTTTCATAGCTAGAGAACATTATTTTTTATGCAAGACTCATCTTCTAAATATTTTTCCAAATAGGAATTTCTACCTGAGTTAAACTTTTCCACCTACACTTGTTTACAATCTGAAGAACACATTAAATACAAATGCATCTTCTGGTGTATGCTGCAGTTTGGAATTTCTATCTATAGTCTAATAAAGAATATGAAATTATGACTTCCTCACTGCTCAAATAACATTTGTTGCAATGTCAGGTTTGTACTGTGAACAAAGTCCTGTTTTGGAACCCTGTTGCAGAAGACCTAACAGGGTTAGCTGCAGAAGCTTGTTAGCAAACCAGCCCATTAAGAGACTGCAATAAACTGTTAGATTTTTATATTGTAGCATTTTATATAGGGAGCATAAGCGTGTCAGAATTATTACAGGATTTTTAACTTTAGCATGTAACTCTTTATACTATACAATTTTGGAACTACTTATTAATAAGGATGGTAAGAAATGCAACTTATTACCAGCCCTTGATTAAAACCAAATGGGATGATATCATGGTAATTATGGTGCAGATGGAAGCCCATTGCAAATTCAGTATTTTCAAACTCAGGTGCCAAAATTCAGGACACTGAAATCTGTGTTTACCTATGCCTACCTTTTTACAGATTTGTAAGCATTGAATGCCAGAGATTCTTGTGCATGGTATCTGTCAGGATCAATCAAGCCAATATTAAGGTATTTCTCTGCTTTTCATGTCCTAATAGGAAATCATTATTCTTCTCTATTCTTAGATTTTGACGGCTTATTGTGTTACCTTTCTATAGCATCTGTTCCTTGACAACCATAGTCTAGTGCTAGATTTAAGTTTTCTTCCTTCCTATCCAAGTGAGATACTATTTTGAGTATCACATTCTCAGTCTTCCAGACAAAATTCTGCAAAATTCCCTAAATCCAGAATTTTTGCACTTTATTCTGACTGGGGTCAGAAATGAGTATATAAATAATACTCTTTAAACAGTCCTCTGATCAATTTTTAAAAGTACACTATTTTTCATCTCACATAAAAATTTTAAGGACATATGGTGATTTCCTAATTTTGACTGTTTTCTTGTTTTATTCATACTGATGGTTGTAGTTTAGGTAAATATTGTCTTTGCAGTACCTTGATCACCTCATTTTTTTCTTTGGTATCAGCATATTCTCCAGCTAGATTTGCTCTTTCTGTATGCTGTGTGTTATTTGCTGATGTTTTCACTGTTTGTTTTTTCCCAGTGTTTGTATCGGTCTCTGACCAGTCCTCTACTTTTGAAACTCCTCTTCCATTCATACCTGCTCTTGCATCCCAATTCTCCTTTTTACGATCTCATACAATTTTGTACCGAATCCGAAACACAGCACTATACCAGCTGCTAGGAAAAAATGTAACTTTATCCCAGCTAAAACCAAGACAACAGGACAAAGATGGGTGCTAGAAAAATGGAAGATATTGTATGTGATCTTTTTTTCCTATCTCCATCCAGAAATGGAAATCACAGATAATCTTGCTAAGTTGTCCTTTGGAAAGTAAACTGAGACACAAAGTTTCAGACTGCAAGTCTTCTGGCAATCCTAGTGATTCCTTCCAAAACATGAATTACCTTCTTTGCCCACCCATACTAGTTATGATCACAGATATTCCCTAGTTAGAAGTGAGAAATTAATTTTCTGCTTTCAGTATAAAATTTCACTTTCTTGGCATGCTGCTTCTGGACTCAGCAGCTGCCTACATACTTCACAGCTTTCTATTTCCTCTGTTACCTTCTCCTTATTTTTCAAGGCTATTTTTAATATCTAAGAAGATTATCTTCTATTTCCACCCCTTCTGATTAGGCAAGATTTTCCTGTGATGATGTAGTAGCTTTTCATACTACATCCATGAATTTTCCCCAAGTCCCAAAATCTGTTGCAGTGTATCAACTTGCAAAAACTCCAACTGGAAAATAACATTATCTGTAATCATTACATCAGACACATTTTGAAGACAGAAATCTTTACTCTTCCATACAAATTATATTGAATACACATATCCTTTCGTATCTGGGTAAACTAGTTTGCTGTTAGTAGTCTTTCCTTTTCTTCTCCTGCTACAAATTCCATTTATGCTTGTCTTTTTTAACCTCAGTGGAATTTCTGTCCAAGCTTCTTGGTCCTCTCAAATTTTTTTTTGTTTATGATAAGCTTTAGATTTCCTCTATAGCGAATTTTCCTATTTTTATGTATAATTTCCTGTCATTTATCTTAACTGTATCTTTAGATTTCATTATTACAGTGTCTTAATCTTCATACAAGAGCTGCTATACAGAATCATTTTCTTACATCTTTATATGGGATTTAGCATGGAAGGTTTTAAGTAAATGTGCTAAATCCATTCTGTGATAAGAGATGAATTACCCTTTCAGCTAACCTGTGGATTGGAGCGGGGAGGGGGGGAAGACAATGTCTCAGGATTCTCAGATACACTAGCAAAATTAAACTAAGTTAAAAAAACCAAAATGAACTGCTGCACTCAGTCTGGGTTTGTCCTGTATCTCACCTCAGCATGATGAAATCCCTTCAACCTGCTTGCCTTTCAAATTGCCAATATGCCCAATTCCCCAAATTAGCATCAAAGGCATTTTCCTTCATTAGTAGGATAACTGCTCTATCTCTAGGACTTAACACCAAGACAACTGTGAGACACAAGGCATGATGCCTTCATTTCGTAACATCCTGAATGTCAGCTTGGCATCAGGGCAGAGGGAGCTCAGGTGCCACTATCATTTTATATGTGACTACTTTTCATCTCTTCTTCATTCTGGCTGTTTCCTAAACTCATTGAACTAATTACACAAGAGCAGCTAACAGCCACACTGCTCTAACTTAGCAATAATGAAAAGTGAGCTGGAACTGTCAGGAAATACATTTGACATCCTAACTTGGACGAACAGGAACTCTGTTCTCCCTCTGTAGATATGAGGGGAAATATAACCATTAGTAAACCTAATTTATTTCATAAGCAGAGTTGACAGCATGATTCCTTTTCAATATTTCCTGGCACTTTCCTATTATGAGATTCTGCTTTCAGTTGTCCACATCAGACAAACATGATTTGCTCAGACTGAAATAGCCCAAGCTGAGCACCTGCTACTACTAAGATAATTTTTTTATCTTTCAGTTTGTATCCGTATTTTTTATTCCATTGTAATTTTACAACTTTAAAACTTTTTATTATAAATAAAAACGTATTCACATTAGGAAGACATTGACTCAGATGGCAAAGACAGTATTTGGTAAATTAGGAGTTTTAGCATGGAGCCACAGCAGCTTTGTGCTATACAAAAGAGACGATTAGGCAAAGAAGGCAAAGAGCAGGATGTGATTTTTGAAGCAGGGATTATTCAGGAATACAAAAGTGGACAGGCTATAGACTGTGGAAAGGGAAGACAGACATTAGTTAGGTTTATCCAATTCTTATTTCTCAGAATACAACAGAATGTTTTTAGGGTTCAAAGTCCTGAAGAAAAACTGTCTTTTGAAGTCAGCCTTCACAGCAGCCTAGGGAGATAAAAATATTAAATAACAGATGTGCTTTATTTTTTTTCAAAACTGAGGAAGCAAAAGGGACAGATATGTGATATTCCTCCTTTACAGGAAAGTAAACTAAAAACCTCCCTATTCTTTCTACAAAAACTTTAATAGGTTCTATAGGGATATTAAGAAGAACTCCAAACCACTCTGCTGGTATATATGTCCTCTGGGGTGAGCATTTTTCCACACAAGATGAATGTCCTCCACAGGCAAAAATAAGAAATAGGCCAAAAATCCTAAGAATTTTATGAACTTCGTGAAAACCGGCTACTCTTGTTAGGACAACTTTTTAGAATAAAAATGTTTTTATGCAGAGTCTGTTAAATTGACTTCAATGGCCTTTTAAAGGATTAGAGAACAGAGGATTCTTGTTGGGAGATATTATATGGGTCAATTTATTTGTGCATTTTGTGTTAGAAAATTCTTCAATATTTTGAACAGCACTTCAGCTGATCTGCAGTACAAGAACCTGAAATAAGCTAGCACACTGGGATCAATATTGAGCAATATTTTGTCTCTGAAAGAAATTCACTCTGACAGAGAAGAGTAAGAGTAGTGTAAGGAAACGGAGACTCTGGCTAAAAAGCTGGATACAGAAATTTCCTACAAAGCACTACAAATTAGTTGATGTCACCAGAGCAAAAAAACCATAGTGACAGAATAAAATGTCATCCAGGTTCCAGAATACTTTATTATCACCACCCTGGGTCACTAAGCTTCACAAGCTATATCCATCAAATTTGATAGCAGTATATATACTCAGAGCTGAAGCTGGAAGGTGCAATGCTTTAATGTACTAACGATGTACATTAAGGCACCTGGGTTCAAAGTCAGTTTATGACAGGAACAAAATGAGTTTGTTGGTCTCAGCCTGCACTCTAGTGGACAATTGCACATAAATCCAGTCCTGAGAAGAATCCCAAGACTTAGATTTGTTGGCCAAAACATATGGTGAAATTCATATTCTCTGAACATTATTAAAAACAAAATATCTTTGCTTTTTGTGCTATTCTGAAACACTGCAAGATGAGACATTTCCATCAGCATCTCTTTAATACTGTGTTCAGTATTCTTGTTACCAGGATTTGAAAGAAAACAACAGAAGGTGAAACAATACAGTGGAAGGCAGCAAAGGCAATAAGATGCTTCCATGTTAGGGTGAAAATGGAGATATGAGGACATACTACCATAGCAGACATATGTAATGTTTATGACTAGGGAAAATATTTATCTTTATTTACCTTTTTTAATAATATAAAACAGAGAAACAAAAAGATTGACATGCATAATAATGATTTTTTAAAAAAATTTGATACATAATTAGCCCAGTAAACTCATGTCTGAAAGATGTCTTAGAGGCAAGACCTAAACAGAACTTAAAAAAAAAATTATGCTGTTACATTAATAATAAGAACAGCAAGGTTAGATACTATTAAAGGAACTCAATACTAGGATGAGGGACTCAAACTCTCACAATTCAAGATATAAGACAAACATAAGTTGCCTTAAGCATGGGCAGAAACTATACCTGCAGATGTTTTATTTCATTAGTGTATTCCACACAATGTTTACACATATTTCAGTGGGAAGGCAGTAGAATGCTGGAGTCTCAGATTTGTATAGTCTGTGGTATTTCCTATTTGCAGAAATTGGCTGCAAAAAATTGTCTGGAACTCTAACCCCATTTCAGGTTACTGCCCTTTATATTGTTTAACTTCTTATCAGTTAAGCAAACAATATTGATACCCAAGCATTTACAATTACAATCATATGTCGACTACAGAGGCAAAGTAAAAAATTTATTAAGTTATCCTGTCTTTTCAAAACTTTATTTAAATATTAAGAAAAGGTTTGTTATCACTAGCTTAAAATTGACCATTACATGTTATATATATTATATTAATATAAATATCTACTGTATTAACACAGTTTTTTACAGTCCTGTGATCTGTCCTAGTCCAAACTGACCTTTCCCTTATTTTTCATCATGGCATCTACCTCACTCATTTTCTGGAGTGTTTGAAAACTTCTACAGTTTACAAGCCTACATTTCAAGATCAAGATAAAATTAAAATTCTTTTTTTATCCAAATAAAGTTCACCTTATGGTGTGGCTACTGTTTAGCATGTTTAGAATGCTATCTTTCTAGATTTTTCATAATTAAAAAGCAGTCTTTTTCAGTCTTTTAATTATAGAGCAGCCTCTCTGGCCATATTCTTCCAAATTGATTCCAAATTTAGAAAACCATCAATTTTTGTAAAAAAATTAATATTGCCCTCAATTTTGTGAATAAATGCAACTCCAGATAAACTTTAAAGTGCAGTTTATCAAACACGAATTTCCTCTGTCCCCTCACTTACTATTATACTATTTGTTTATCAAAGCTCTTCCTTCCATGGTGCTTTCATAATTATCACTTCTGATTATTTTGTTCCAAATCTTCTGATAGTTCATGGTTTTCCAAAAGGTTGAGCCAACAAATTTTAGTGTGAAAATATGAGTTATCATTTACAAAGCCCCCACATTTTTTCTAGATTTTGTAGATAAAAAGTGAATTTTAACTACTTTTTAAAAGCGAACTAAGTGAATCTGAAAGCCTCTAAAATCACAAAGCAAACAAAGCCAGATTTTAATCTACTGGGGAAAGGAGCTGAACTCATAAGTTCTGCTTATGCAAAGACAACAATATGCTTCCATGAGTAAATTCTTGCTCCAAAACTATGTTTTAATGGAATAGCTTGACAAGAATAATTTCCTTGAAGATAAAAAAAAAGAATTAGAAATGTTAAATAGGACCCAAATTTGCCAAGCATAACACAGAGGAATGAAACAGCTAACACTCATGTAACTTCAAAAGAATTTGAATTATGCACTTAAATTCAGACTTGTGGCATGAACTAAGATAATTACCAGGAAAATAGCAGCTTTTGCAGTCAATAACAGACATTGGATTGAGTTTGTCAATTTTTCTGAGCTGACAAATGAAAGGTGATAGCTGCTGAAATGAGTTGTGGATTATATGAGAACTACTATGGTCTGTAAGAGCTAATGCTTTTATTCTCAAATCCTGAAGCTGAAAAGATACTAATAAAACCATTTATATCTAGCTAGTTTTAGTGCATCAGGTACCCAGGAAAGCAAGGGTTCTTGATAGAGGTAGTCTTTTTTTCCACTTGGCATCAAACACAGCTTTCTAAAAATGTTTTTCTGCTCTATTCTCCTGATAATTCAACAGCAGTAGGACCAAGAAAACCTTGTCAGAAGTACCAGCTGCTTGCACAGAATTTCTGTTGTACTCATGACCACCCGCTGGCAAATACTAATGCACAGAACAAAAATAAGTAAGATAGCTATAGCTCAAAATGGATAGTGCGGGAAGTGGGATATAGCAAGTGTACTGATAGAGGAGAAATCCCACCCATAACAGTGGTGCCTCACTGCTAGAGAATAAATAAATAAACCCCAGTATTTATGCTATGCAAGATCTTAACTTTATTTGTGATCTTACAAAAGAGCTTAAAATCCTTTACTTTCTGCAGAGCAGAGATCTGTGCATACTAAAGGAGGAACATACTGTAACCATGACTATATATTCCAGGGATATAAACCACTGAATGACAGCTCAGGATCAGCCAAAGCTGATCAAAGCCTTAGGAATTTTATCTCCCCAACTTCTGTGGGAGCCAACTGTGACAAGCTTATCTCTTTGATCCCAAATTTAGAATATGTCAGAATGGGTTAATCCTACAAGTTTATTTTAACATTTGACAATATTTTTTTAATTAAAATGGTAGGCAGGACCCCAGCTTTCAATTTTCTCACTGGTTTCCATCACTTGGAAAGCGCCAGGGCACAGAGAAAAGTTCTAACATTTGGATTTCACCTTTTGGCTGAAGTGTTTTCATCTTTTCCTAAGGTCTTCAAAAGGTTTCTGAATTGGTTTGCAAGAAATATGAGTGTTTAAAAGACTTAGACCAAAGTCTTAAAAAGTGCCATGGAAAGGAAGTGAAAAGAACCCCTGCCTGTTACTATTTTTACACCTCATTATTTTGAAAAGTTGTTGATTTTTTAATGCTGTAATTGAAGTATCTTAGCCATGGTACAGATATGGTACAGATTTCCCAGACCAGGCAGCCAGTTCCCTGTGCCCAAAGGTATGGTGCATCCAGACAAGCAGGTCATCACCCTGAGCAATGGATCTTCCTATGAGCCTGACTGGCAGCTGAGTTACCCAAGGCTTATGCTCCCTTATGTGAGGCTGACGAGAGGAGAACCCTACGCTTTCCTTCTGCTCAGTCTCGTGCTCACTTACTGCAATCTCATGATTACTTCTGCACAGGGCCTCGATACTGAGCCATTCCCTTTGGTTCTGCTGGCCCTGTGTGTGCCAGACTCGTGACACATCTGGGTCACTGAACACGCACCATGAAGAGCTGTCCCTGGTGCTTTAGCAGGGAAGCTCAAGGCCGTATCTATAACCTGGCTGTGCAAAGCATCACTTTCATTACAATCGTCATTCCAGATGTGATGCCAGTAAGAGTGCCACAAAAATACAAATAGGGACAACTGTTCACTAAAACCAGTAGTGCTACAAGGGAGGGAAGCACAGGGCAGCTGAGTGAATTAAATATCCATACGACTAGGGGAAAAAAGCAAGGGCAAGTAAGCACACAGGAAGTCCTAGAACAGCACATATTGCCAATCTTCCCACATTTTTATTTCTTTGTTCTCTACAGACCCAGCTCTGAGGAAGGGAACCCTGCCAGGAATGTCCTTCAAAAAACATCTAGCCTAGATCATGGTCAAGGAACAGCTAGGGGCTTACATCCAGGCACTTCTTCCCTACAGGTCTGTTTTAATTCAAAAGGAGTAACGAAGTAAGAAAGAGGAAGTTTGTTAAAATGAAGAGAAAAGCAGCTCAGAGTCTCAAATCTGTACAAGCACCAAGAAACCTATTTGAAGATATTGTAGTCAAAGTACATACTTTCTCTTAGGAAAGACTTCAGAAAGGGCAAAGGAAGCTGGTGTAACTAACCAGCAGGGTAAGTAAGGTTGTTAGAAGCAAAAATATATCTTAGAAAATGCTGAAGTCATGTTCAAATGACACAAGAAGAAAGAGTTACAAACTCTGCAAGGTTAAATGTGAAAACACAGTAAGGCAGATGAAAAAGCACCCGAAGAATAACTAACAAAGGAATCAAAACTAATAATCCTTTTCACTACAAAACACATCAGGAGCAGGAAGTTTGCCAGAATCTGTAAGGCATTGTTTTCAGGGCATAAAAGAGTACTCAGAGAAGTCAAGGTCATTGCAGACAAGCTAAGTGAACCCTTTGCACTGGTGTTTGCTGTGGAAGGAACTGGGAAGATTCCAAAATCAGAATCCTTCTTGGCAGGGAACTCATCTGAAGAGCAGTCCGAAATTGAAGAGATTATGGAATAAATAGATAAAGTGAAAATCACCAGGAGTATATAGTATACACTCCAAATTTCTGAAGGAACTCAAGGACAAAAGAGTTGAATTACTCACTGCAGGGTTTAACCTACTGCTTAAAATTGCTTTGCTTCTGGAAGGCAGTGGATGTGAAATCGATTTTTAAAAAGGTTCCAGGGAAAATCTGGAAACAGTAGGAATCTAAGTCTGGTGTGTACCAGGAATCTAAGTCTGGGGCAAATCAGTAGAAGCTTTGATAAGAAACAGAATGAGGAGACACCTGGCTAGATCGGATTTATTTGGGAAGAGTTAGCATTCTGTTGAGGAAGATACTGCTTTACAATTCTAATACAAGTTTTTCAAAGGAGCCAACAAGGATGTGGATTACGTGGGTGTGACGCTATTGATACAGCCTACTTTGATTTCCAAAAGACATGAGTTCAGGTTAGAATTAGGGTTTTCTAAACCCAAATGTCTGCAAGGGTGGTAAGAATGAAGGCAGAAAGAAAAAAGACCAGCAAGACAGGACTTAGGGGTGCTGATTTATAGGGAGCACATTATGTGAGAGCATCCTAAGCAAGTTCAGCCTGGAGGGACATAGGCCTTGGGGCAAGACTAAGGAAAAATTGTTCCAAAGAGTGTGACTCTTGTTCTCAAATACAGAAAAAAGGCCCAGAAAAGCAAAGGCCTCTTACTGGTAAAATGAAACTATTCACTGTGTTGTTATTTTCAGTGCTTTCACATGCAGCTTAGTAAATAGGATTTTGTCAATACAAGTAAAAGGCCAGACACTCCATAGTGACCTGATAGTGCAGGGTTTCAGGAGCTGTCTGGGCTTGTGTTGACATGGGCTGATTTTAATTTGGGGTCTTCTTTTGTGTGTGTGTGTTATGACAATCATCTAGTGGTCAAGAGGTTATTACCTACCTGGGTTGACCACACAGTCTGTGTATAGTTTATATGTTAAAAGCATAACTATCCCATTGTAACAGTGGCTTTTTACATTGAAAGGGGCTGCGGGGAAAATTTCAGACTTTACCAATGAGAAGGATGCAGACTGCTGTAAGAAAACCCAGGCAGATCCCAAATCAGAGGGGAAAGAGACTCCTACTGTGAACATCAACGTCTTTCCATCAAAGGACACAGGAGGCCAATGACAAGTCCATTCCTGAAGCAATCCTTTTAAGGAAGATGGAAGTTGTCAACCTTAGGACCCATTGGGACATGCAGAAGGTGAGCACAGCACCACAGAAACTGAGTAGGAAAAATAAAGTTTATAGGAACAAGTTTAACTGTATTGTTAATGTATTTTTTCTGCATTAATGGGGTAAATTGTACCATTAGATTATTAAAACATTAACAGGATTAACACTACATTTGTACCTCCTCTTTTAAGGCATGATCCCTTTAGCGCATAGGATTTGAAAGTAACATGAATCCAGCCTCAGGCTAGGGCTAGCCATAAGGTCTAGGGTTAAGGTTTGAAAAACTAGAAAGCTTACTGAGGGTGATGAGGCTGAGGGCAGAAAAGGGACTCCAACAAAATGCAGGACAGGTGTCCAGGAGATTCCGAGGGAGAACATTATTCAAGGGGCCTTAAGCACGCTAGGAGGCTTCAGCCTAAGCTCAGTGTTAGCCTTTGACAAAGTTCAGAAAAGGTGGTAGAAAAGAGTTTGCTTCTTGATTCAATGTGGAAGAAAATGTCGGGGGAAAAAAAGACCTATCACAAGTTATGATATATATGTATATATCTCAGAAGCAGTATCTGCTATACTGCTCTTTGTAGATTCATAGAATCATAGAATCATTTAGGTAAGAAAAGACCTTTAAGATCATCGAGCCCAACCATAAACCACTTCCAGGTCCACTCTTCGAACCTGAGCTCTGGCTAGGCTATGATTAAGGTTTGTTTCATACAATCCTGACAGGGATGGGGGGACTGAGAGTAAGAACTGGAACCCCCTGGGAATAGAGGGCAGGCCTTAAGAGGTTCCTTAAGAACAACATTAGGCTAAAGGACCCTGCATCTATCCAAACAGTAACAGCTTAAAAAGGGAGGCTTCTGCATGGATGAGTAGTTGGTTAAAAGATAAAAGGGAGAGCATCAGAGTAAGTGGACAGTATTCATAATGAAAGAGGTCAAAAGTGGAGATTTGCAGTGGTCTGTCTGAGATATGTTTTCCAGTACATTTATAAATTAATTTAAAATGAGAGCCAATAATGAGATGACAGCGTGTGCTGGTGATACCGTAAAAGTAATAGTTAGTGGGACAAAGGTTTGTTGTGAAGAACTGCTGCAGTCCCAGAGACCAGCGAAGTCCCTAAACATACAATACAGACTGTGTCTCCTCTCTGAAGGGAGTGAAAGAGAATATGCGAGGAGGGATATCTGCTGGTCCAAGATTATGCGGAGGGAGATGCCAGCTCTGTCACCTCACTATTTGGCCCCCAGTTACAACTCCATCTGGTAATGGTTCAAAGGGCTTTGGGCTTGCATGATCCAAGAGATCAGCTGTCACAATGGACAATGCCCAGGGGCCAGAAACCCTCCAGAAGCAATGTTAGGACATGTCAGTCAGTGTTGTAAAATCATTAAGTCACATGAATGGCTGGAGAACCAGTCCTCTAAGGCTCTACCAACTTGTGCAGCTGGCTGTAGTGGTCAAGTTTATGCGACCACGCTTTGCATCTAGAACACAACTATCTCTGCATGGAGAGTCACCAACTCAAGCTTTGTTTTTCGGATTTCAGGAAGCCAACAGTGAAGTTGCTCACATTTTCCTCTATTTTTATCATTATTTAAAATCTGTATCCACTAATAAATCACAAAGAACAGAAATACAAAGCATGCAAGGAAAAATTTCTGTTGCTAACAAAGTTCTATATTGCCTTTAACATGCCCACAAAATTTTCAGTGAAGTAAAAAACAGCATATGGCAAAAGTCTCAAATCAGACTTCTTTTCACCATGAATCACTGTGGAATTCATTTGGGTTTCAGTGGCAAGACTTTTTAAAGGAATTCCAGTTTTAAATATGTAACAGCCTAATAGGTTAGAACAGTAATTCTTCTTCCATCAAATTTAATGGGTACTTTTTAGATTTCATGTGTTTGTGACATTTTTGCAGACTCATATTTCTTTTGTTGTTTTCACATTGCAACAGAGTCGCACCCCAGGGTACTCTTTGAAACTGTAACTGATGTAAAAACTTGACTGGCAGATTTTTGTGCACAAAATATATGTTTCAGGACATTTTAAAGTATTTTTTGATAGAATCTACTTTGTTCTCTATTAGGCTGTAGTTCATTTCTGTTATGTGAAAACATATTTTTGCATTGGGTACAGTACCAAACATATTGCTTTTTGTACTGTCTGTAAAATGTTAAATATTGCTTATGGCACTATGACAGGTATCTAAAAATACAAGAGGAACATTTCTATTCTGGAAAACTGCCCAGATCTTCCACACAAATAGAATATTTAATATTTTGGTGTGAAGATTACCAAAATGGAAATCATGCATAACAAACTAGCGCTGTTTCTTTGGGAAAAGGACAACAAAAGCAGACAAAAGTATAGAAGCATATATTATTCACTTGGATTCCAAGAAAGTTTTTAATCCGGTACCAAATACATTATTAATGAATAGGGTAAGAAGGTAAGAAAGTAATTCTCAACTGGACAACAAACTGGCTTGCTTTCAAAGTCAAGGAATGGCCATAAACGTGAAAGGAAGATGACAAATGCAGAGAGCTTAACATTAGATCCACATCTTCATCACACTAAAGAACTGGAAAACTGACAGAACTTCAAGCTGCACAGTTTGATGTGTGAGGAATACAGGTAACAGCTGATCATGAACAGAAATGAGGACAATATAGTTCAAATTCAGTGGGGAAAAAAGGGTGGGTATGTATATGCTATAAAAGTGAAAATTTATAATGTATAAAAGTAAGTATGTAAAAAGTAAGAATGTTAAAAAAATAACAGAGATTATGCCCTAAATTATGGGTTGTACTGAGCACGTCAAAGACCTGTTCAATAAAAAGTTTACAACATCAGGTAATTAGATATATGATTACATTAAATTATGTTCAAACTATTTGGTAAAAAAGTAAAATGCCATTAGTCATTCAATATCTGGCAGCAGCTAGAAAAGGACAAAAATGATGTACAGAAGATGGAGAATGCTAAATCCAGACTCATAATACAAAGAAGCGTGGCAAGAATTGAAAACTACAATATTAGTTTGAATCTGTTTCAGGAAGACAAAGATTAACACTTCTTTTCATCACTTTACTTGTTTGTTTACGCAGTGAACTGGTAATTATGCCAGCAGACACATCAGTGACTGATGGAATTGCAAAACGAATTTTACTCTGAGAATTTTCCAGTTATTGTCAAAAAATCAGAAAGAGGAACAGAGGTAGAGGACAGCCCTTGCTGGAAGACTGCTGTGGTATTTCTGGGAATAAAGATGCACTGTATTTCAAAAGTGTATGTATTAAGCACTAAGTGATGTTCTTTGTTGCTATACTCTCTAACCAGTGCAGTATATGCTAAACTCATCACTGGTGTGTATACCCTTGCACTTTGAATGCTGCAGTGTGAATTCTCCCCTCACCCTCACGGTGTGTACTCAAGAACAGTGACTGGAAGCAGTGTTATTGCTACCAAAGCCTTGATTTACGTAAGTCACATGGGGGTTTTGTCTCCCACCGGCCTTTTCAGTTTCCAAATGCAAAGAAGAATGAGTTAGACAACATGGTCATAAACTAAAACACATGAAGTTCCATCTCAGTATGAGGAAGAACTTCATTACATCGAGGGTAGCAGAGCACTGAAACAGACTGCCCAGGGAGGTTGTAGAGTTTCCTTCTCTGGAGACATTCAACCCACCTGGATATGTTCCTGTATAACCTGCTCTAGGTCACCCTGCCTTGGCAGGGGTTCAGACCAGACAATCTCCAGAGGTCCCTTGTAGTGCTGTATTTCCCTTTCTTACTAAATGTCTGCCCTTCCCACGTTGCTCTCCCTTCCCTGCCCCTAGTCCTGACTACTCCCTCGGGTTTTCCCTANATGTGACTATGTGAATAAAGTTCCCCTGTGGTCCTGATGCAGAGACCCCTCTCTCCTCCTTTATCACCACTGTGTTGTGGAGCCGACAGCTATCCAGAGCATGAGCGTGGGGCCGCCCGGAAGGGCTACGGGAAGTGGGACAGCCGCTCTCCCCAAGGAAGCCCCACAGAGCTCTCCGGGAAGGTTTGCGGCCTGCCATGCCAACGCAGAAACTGCAGACCGCAACAGTCCCTTCCAACCCAAATGATTCTGTGATTCTGTGAAGATAAGGCAACAGCAAGTGTAAAGTACACTTCACGTATAACCATACTCACCAGAATCAAGATAGCTTATTCTTTTGACAACAGCTCCCAAATAAACATTTGACTGAAGCTGCAGCAAAGAAATAAGCGATGCTACTTGAAGAGCTCACAGAGGCACTAAGTCTACTCTGAACATAAAAAGCAGTAAATGGCCAACTCAGACCATAGTTGTGGATGGATTGTGGATTCTTACATCTTTGCGTCTGGGACTAATGCTTGCTCTCAGGCAGTTCTCTTTGTTGAACTTCCCTAGATAATGGTCTTGCTTTGTTATTCTTACTTCAGTCACCTAGATTACAGCAAAGCACAGTGAAACCTGCACCTTTCCAGATGCTCTAGCCTGTTTCTCATCTTCTGAAAATCAGAGTCAAGTCTTGTCACATAAAACTCATTCTGCACTCTTCATACTGCTTTTTCATTGATTTGAAATCTGAAGATCTGAGATCCCAATATTCTGCAGCCTCAGGACAAGCTAACTGAAATCTAGATGATGAAGAATGTGAGGTTATGGCTTGAAAGAGTTGCTTCATTTCCAGCCTCTATCAGGATAACATCTACCTGTGTGACAGACAAAATTCTGGAGGGACAGAGGTAGGGGAAAGAAATAAAAATAGAATCAATTCTTGAAGAAAGGAAGGACAGTCACACATGGTCACTACCTTCTGCTTCATCTGCAAGACCAGCTACACCATAAAACAGACCTTTCCTCAATGACACAAACCAAAATGATGCATACATGTTTCCCCAGTATTTTTAGGACAGAGGTTAAACGATATCATACCTCATTATTCAAAGAATTCAAATATCAAGATACTAAGTGTGACATTAGAAAATGAATAGAATAGAATAGAATAGAATAGAATAGAATAGAATAGAATAGAATAGAATAGATTAGGAGTAGGTCTTTTTTTCACAGTGCGTTCTAACCTTCACTACATAGAGCAATGTCTTGCTACTGATGTCAGGTGCCTGTGGAGAAAATTGGATTGAAAGCAGTGATTGTGGGGGATCCTTCCTGACACGTTTTTTTGCTGGAGATCAAGGTACTGAGAAGAAAATAAACATTCTCCTTGTCCCATCTGAATTCTTCTCACAGCAAGGGGATGAACTAATCTCTGCCATGCTGATCCATACTGGGTTGGCCTTTTTTAGCTCCTCTGTGTTATTAAACCTATCTAAGTGAGCATAGACACTGCTCCTGGTTTTATTTTATGATTCTCTTGAAATAGCCTGTGGCTGTTTGTGCTTAATTCTTAACACATCTTCAATATTTTCAGCATCTTACTGGGTGATGATATATATAGGTGCTGCCAAATGCTCTGATGAATCTTAGCTCTATACTTCATATCTAATATTTTCATAAAAAATTTTTCCTCAAAGACTTTCAGATATCCACCTTTGGTAGATTTCCAGATTTTGTATCCACACATTAAGATGCAAATTATCCCTACTATTCCTCCTTAAAGCAATCTCCTAACACTTCTTTTCATAATATTGTCAGCTTCTAACTTTTGAATGCTCATTTTGTAATACTAATAACCATTTTTGGTAGAGTATGCAAAATAGAGCAATCTGCAGTAAGCACAACTGGCATCAGTGGTATTATTCCTACTCTTGGTGAGTACAATGATGAATACAAATAGCCCCAGTGCATTTGAGAATAGTTTCTTGGGATCCTGTTCTGGACAATTTTCCATTTAATTGTTTCTTTTATGAAGCTTTCAAGACGTCCAGAAATTTTCTATGTCTTTCTAATAGGTTGGAAGAAATATAGCAATATATTTAATAGGCATGTAGTGAATGAAGCTATGAAAATGAAATGAGGGTAGAAGCAGAACTGGAAGCAATCTCACCACTGTACTATTAAAAAAAAAGGACTTACTGTGAGTTCCTTGCTTTATGGTATTATACTGAAAAGAATTAATATATTAAATTTACTTACTGGTAGCTCATTTATAAGTAAATGGTCATCAGCTATTGTCTATATGGTGGTCTTAAATTATTTATTAGCTCCTGCATCACATCATCCAAATGTAAGCCTTAATCAATAANAGCCTTTCCAAACCTGCCAGAAATAAACTTATTTCTAATCAGTAAAGACACATGTATCACCTGGGAACTGTGACTAGTTCTACATACAGAGTAAGGAATTTAAATAACATAAAATGGCAGAAGTTGTTTATGCATTCCAACTTTGCAGCCTTAGAGCTTCCAAGATGAATGGAACTAGGTTCAGTGTTCAGGCAATGGCTTTATTTTATTGGGAATTGTGCTCATGTCATGAGAATAGAGAATGCTCAGGATCTCAAATGTTACAAGAGAAGCAGTGTAAGTTAAGTCTCTCTGAGGCATAAGTTAATTCTCTCTGAATTCCTGCAGTAATCTTAAAAGGATAGAATTATGGAATGCATTACTACCACAAAGTATCTTCTCCTTCTTGATTTTGTAACATTTGAAGTGATTGAAAGGAATGGTAAAACTTAATAAAAAGCAGTCTTTGTTTTTCAATAAATTGCTGCCTCCAGGAAAGTGAGATGGTTAATGACACAACAGTAAATGCTGAAGATACAGCTTGACATACTTTCTGTAGTGGAAATCATGTTGCGATTGTAGTAGGCCTTAGGCTGAATGTTTAAGTGCAGCCATACTTCACCCACAGGCTTGAATGGAAGTTCAGTTTACTTAGGAATTTAACTAACTTTATTTCAAACCACAGGGGAAAAAAAGCACCAACCTTTAAAACTTCTTACTATTACCCCTAAACTTACTTTAAAGGTGCCTTTTGATAAGAAAAACTAACCCATTAATCTGAATGACAATTATTACTGTTCTCAAAATGAAACCACTTAAAGAATCTGGGTGTTCTTATGGAAAAGTTTAAAACTATTATACTTCAAATTAAATTTGAAGGTATTGCATATTGAGTTGCCTTCTTCTTTTCTCCCATTGATTTTAATTACTAGTACATTTGCATGAAAATAGAATCTTTATTTCTTGAAAGCTCATCAGCTCCTGCTGCTTATTCTTCATTGAAGATATCACATGCAAAGGGTTAGATCTTCAGGTGAGGTAGAAGCAAGAGCAGATGTGCTTAGAAGAAAGGAAGTTTTTTATGCAAATACTACTTTTAATAAAACAGAATAGGATAAAAAGTGAAAATACATGCTCTGAAAGCAAAATTCCAGTATCTCTTCCAGGATATATAGATGTCCCTCCAAACAAAAGTAATTTTAAATTTTAAAACTGAATATAAAATATGAAAATACAATATGAAACCCTAAAGATTCACTAGATCACTGCTTACTTGAATTTCCCTACTTGATACTCATGCCCTTATTGTACAAAAAGGAAACATGAGACCTAGGTAGTCAGGTTCATTTAAACCCTCAAAATAAGATTTTTCCTCTAAAAAGTTTCTACTTTTGATTGTCCTTTCTGAAACAAATGGCTTATTTCTACTTTTATATTGTAAAAACCAATGGTCAAATGCTTATATGAAGAAACCATGAGCAGCCAATACTGAATGAACACAAATTCTGAAGTAATTATTGGCTTTTCCATGTGCAGATCCAGTTGTAACGCAGTGGTGCAACTCTTTGAGGCAATTTGCACCACCACATGTCCGTGCTTTCAAAGAGAACTGGAGGTATTTACCACCATATTTAATATAAGACCCCTGCTTCTACATCTTGATAATGTAGCTTGATTCCAGCTACCAACAAAACTGAGTATGTGAAAAGAGTAATGAGAGTCTGAGCTGTATTTGCAGTACAGGAAAAGCCATCAAAGGCTCACACACTGCTCTGCCTTAAAAGTGCTATTGTGCTCTACTAAATGTTATTGAGTATTAACTGGTCTTTAGATAGCTCTGGCTATTGAGATAATAAATGTGGCAGTTACGTTTGACAATCACTGCAACTGCCTGCAGCCTATCTGGGAAGCACCCTGAAGTTCATCACACTCCGGGCACCAGGCTGGTGATGACAGTAAATGAGCTGTTATTCATCAGGTATTCAAAAACTGTGCACAAAAACTTGGCCCTGTAAATGTTTCGGAATGACAAAAGGGCACTAAGGATTGTCATGGTCGGATCCCCAGTCTGTGTAGGGTGAACTATGGGCAGCACTGCCTCTCTGATAAAAGAGGGCACCTCTTGGGAAGCGGAACGGAAAAGGGAAGGGGAAGGGGAAAAGGAAAGGGAAGGGAGAGGGAAAGGGAAAGGAAGGGGAAGGGAAGGGAAGGGAAAGGGAAAAGGAAAAAGAAAGGGGAAAGGAAACATGGTTGGGTTTATAACATGAGTCCTTCTAAGAAAAATACAGCTCTGTCAAAGCTCTGGAAGTTATATGTAGCCTCATTTCCTCTGGTACAGAAAATGGCACAGAGGCAGAGGTAAGGCCCAGAGCGTATTTTACCTGCAGCCAGGAAATATTGACAGTGCACTCAAATACTTGGATTCAAATCTGCAAAACAAATGAATTGCTACTAATAAAAACAAAGCACAGAGTCCCTTTTACATTGTTTTATCCTGTTTAAAAGACAAACATTTGCACACTGCAAGCCTCAAATGGATAAATGCTACCATGAGAACTTATAAGCCATCTGCTAGCTTCCTAATGAAGCCAGTAACTATTATTGTTTACAGTTGAACACCGGGGGTCATGTGTATTTGCTGTAATGAAAGAATCAATGCATCACTGCAGATGCTAAAGAGAACTTTTTTTTTTCCAGACGGCTAATTATAAATACAATAAAATAGCAAATTAAAAAAAAATCTGTTCATTTCCATAGAGAAATAGTGCTTGGCACACCAATTACAAAACACAGCACTGCTCTGTTTCCTAGTAGTCTCCACTTGACAGGCTCAGCTTACAGAAACAGAATCACAAAAAGTTACTCTTCAATATTTAACAAATAGCCGATCACCAAGGGGTTCTTAGCCCCTAATTCTCTAATCTTTACAAACCTCCTACATTATTTAATTGTATTGTTTATCTGAATGTAATGAATGTGCCTTAGCAGATATCTCTTTGTTGTTGTTTCACTCTGTTTTTCTTGCTCAAAGAAGACACATGATATATGAAAACTTGGTTGAGCTATTTAAAATGTCCTGAAGTTCCTTGGATTTTTTAAATATTGAAGAGGAATTGATACACAGCAGTAATACAATCAATTTCTGGCTTATGATTTCACCACCCAAACAATAATACACTTACAAAATCTGACAAACTAATTCCAAACATTTAGCAAAACTAAAAAATGATAAACGACTGGAACTTTGTACATGATGGAATTCTAAATTCCACTGAATACAAGCCATTAATTTTGAAATTTTATTAATGGCCTTTATTTTCTGTAAAAAGACTATCTCAATTTCAGGAAATTTCCTAAAGCCTGTGAATCAAGAGAGCTTACTTGCCTTGCTGAGTCAAAAACCTGTAAGTGACTCCTCATTATCCTCTGATACCATCAAGGCCATGACACAGCCTTCTTGCACTCTCCTCATACCACTTGTAATATACACAGAGCTACATATCTATCATATGGGTAAAATGCAGTATAACATAGTGGCTACACGGGATGCAATAAACAGGAAACCTGCATTATTGTAGGCCACAAATCAGTAAGCCCATAGGAAAGAAAGAGAACAAACAATATTCCACTTTTACAATAATAAATACTTGTAGCAGGTGGTACGCAAGGCAGAAATAAAGCAAGCCGTCAGCAGGACAATACTGCTTCTTTTTAAATTTCGTCTTCATATTGTGGCAATGGCCTGAGAGAGCTAACGCCAGGTAGACCAGAGTGGGAAGAGTTCATTAGTGAGGTCAGAGAGCCCAGAGGAGCACCACTATATTATAGGAAGCTACTAAGTCTGACACTTGGGTACAGCGCTGCACCCTGACAATCCTGCATATCACCCACTCCCTGCTCCTGGCCTCACATGCCTGCTTGGTTGGATGTCACCGACGGTGTGAGGTGCAGGGGCTGGGAACCCCAAGGAGAGGCCCCACTGCAACCCCTTGCTGAGGTCCCCTCCCTGTCTGATGGTCGCACCCTGTGCCCAGCACATGTGGGCAAACCTGTTGTGTGAACTGCCACAGGTTTTCCTGAGGTATGCACGTACCACCAGCAAGTGCCCTGAGATGCTGGGTTAAGAGAAGATGGAGGGGCCTCCTTAGTATCCAAAGCTTTGCTTTGCTTTGCATTGCCCCACTCTGCCTTGCTTTGCTTTGGCTTTGGCAGACCTCACTGAACCCTCCCAGACAAAATCAGTAAAAAGAGCTGAGTGACTAGAGTAGAGAAGAGGATGAAGAGAATAATTGTCCTGGTTTCAGCTGGGATACAGTTAATTTTCTTCCTAGTAGCTGGTACAGTGCTGTGTTTTGGTTTAGGATGAGAATAATGCTGGTAACACACTGATGTTTTAGTTGTTGCTGAGCAGTGTTTATACTAAGCCGTGGAATCTTCAGCTTCTCACCCCACCCCAGCAGTGAGCAGGCTGGGGACAAGAATCCAGCAGGGGACACAGCTGGTACAGCTGACCAAACTGCCCAAGAGGCATGGCATCATGCTCACTATACAAACTAGGGGAAAGCTGGACAGTGGCCACTGCTCAAGAACTGTCTGCACATTGATCAGGATGAGGTGAGCAATTGTACTGTTCACCACTACTTTTGTATAGTATTATTATAATTATCATAATCATTATTATTATTTCCCCTCCTTTTTCTGTCCTATTGAACTGTCTTCATCTTAACCTATGATTTTTACTTTTTCCCCCTCCCCAGTTCTCTCTCCTATCTCTGTGGCAGGAGGTTGGTGAGCAAGTATCTGTGTGGTGTTCAGTGGCCTGCTTGATTAAACCATGATGCCCCATCCAACATGCAAAGGGTTGATGTAACAGCAGATCTGACCAAAGTGTGTTAAAACAAATTTGTTATAAGCATTTCTGAAATTGTTTAATAGTGCTGGTCACAATGTTGACTTATTTCCTGTCAAAGCTGTTGCGCTTGTTCTCAGGGTTATTATATAACACTTTATTTGCTGTGTATGTTCCCTGTTGTGCTGTTTATCACCTCTGGGGCCTGGATTAAGGGTATAATTTTGTTGTACTTTGTATCACTGGCTTATGATAGGATAAAATTACTGGCCATGAAACTAATCTGGTATTTGTACTCAGCATTACCGTCATCTCAGTACTCTGGGAGCCATCTCAGAACTATTAATTATTAATAATTACACTCTTTACCTTTTCAACTCAGAGATCCAATCTATGGGGAACACAAGCGAGGACGCTTTCCCCTGCTCCTCCACCTTCCCTTTCTCCTTCACCTTCCCCTTCTCCTCCAGGCTAGTTAAAACAGCTCTTGAAAATTTTTTATATCCTCAGGATGTTCAAACCAGCATGTTCCTGTTGATATGTCTCCTAATCCTGAATATGTTTCAGGTTGTGCTTAAACAGCTATTTAAGAATACCACCCAGAGATCTCTCCCAAGGCTGGATAGTTATGACTGGCAGGGTATGGGGGATAGTATGAGCAGGTACCTCAGACAGTGCGAACCTCCAGTGTTCCAGAACTTCACTTCTGAAGAAGAGGAGAAAACTGAATAATTAGTAAAATGTTTGGAAAAATTATGCCATCACCCTGACCATTCCAGAGAGACACAAATCACTGCAACATGCTGGGGACTGGTCCAGGCCAACCAAGTCCTGCTCAACACTACTCAGCACTCACGAGGGGAAAAGAACAGATGAGAAAACGACAGGAATTGCAGCTACTCCAACACCTGCAACATGCACTACAGCTACTCCAACACCTGCAACATGCATTACAGCTACTCCAAGCTCCCTGACAGGCATGTGGCTACTCCAACCCCAGTGACTGGCACAGCAGCTACTCCAACCTCCATGACAAGCACTGCAGCGGAACCAGAGAACCAACCCTCACCAGTATCATTGCCCAGTACACAAGAAGAAATGTTGGAAGCAAAAGTCAACTCATCTAGTAAAGGAAGAAACTCTTCCCTTACTAAGGGAAGAAGTGACAAGGCAGACTACTCCAGAGCAGGACCATCAGGAGAACATGAGAAAGAAGATGCAGGACTCATAAAGGAGAGAGTAACCTATCCCTGAGTAAGATTAGAGATATATGAAAAGATTTCAGCCATCATCCAAGTGAGCACATTGTCACCTCATAGCTTTGCTGCTGGGATAACCCTGAAATCAGAGGGTAGGAAAGCCAAACCGGTGGGATTCTTTTTAGGGAAGAGGGCACTGACAGTGTAGTAGGAAAAGGGGCACAAGTACTCAGCCTCTGGAGCTGACACCTGTCAGGCCCTAGGGAAAGGTATCTCTTCAATAAAGATGATGTATATCACCCAGACAAATGGAGAAGGGTTTGTGCGGAAGTTTATACGGAGCTCAACACCGTCGTATGCCAACTCACTGTCAGTAATGACCTAGACAGACAGAGAGGAACAGTGGGTGAATTGGCAAATGTCTATGAATATACTTGTTTCCCCAAATTACAGGAGAGTTAGTTGCAAGAATTAATTAGTTAATGTTTGCAAAGTGCTCTGAAGGCAGAAAGCACTCTATAAATGCTAATTATTAAATCAAAGGTTTATCTGACTCTATTACCAAACCACTAATAAAATAAGTTACATAGCTGTTGCAGGTTGGAAAAAGCACTTTTACTGTCTAAAAGATATAAAGGTTTTAATTAGCAAATGTTTTGAAAGTACTTTGCTGAGGAAAAAAATCCTAACTGTTAAGACAGGTTTTCCCTAATGTAAATAGCTATAAAATATGAACTCCTGGATGCACTGTAACTTCTGCATATATTATCTAAAGTTTTGTCCCATGGCAACAATATTTTTATTTCAGGCACAATTTTTGTAATATTTATGAAAAAAATCGTGCTTATGTTTGTCAAATAAATGTTTGGATGCAGCAAGAGATTAAAGGTATCATTCTTAGCAGAGAATAGCAAAACCTAATGTATTGTCAAATTATACAGATATACACTTACCATTACTTTTGCTATTCAACTTAAAATTGTATTTTGCTAAGTTTCCAAGCTTCTGCTGATTTACAAGGCTCAGCTCTTCCAAATGCTGTACCGTACCTGCATGTATGTGACCTGTTATCTACACATGACCTTAAAATCTAAGCATGCAAACAGATCTGAAACTTTTCTGCGCAGGCAGTTTAGAAAGACTGAATTCTGAAAGTGCCTCAAGCCTTCTGAAACACTGTAGATCTCTAGCTCTGCACAGTTTGATCCTGCCAGGAGAAACCTTTAGCTCACCTGCTTCTGACACTTGTTTCCCCTCTGGATGTAATAATATAAATTGGGTATAATAATATGTTGATTTATTGAGTATCATAATGTATTAACATAATTGGTTCTGACTCATCCCCTTCCTACATACATTTTAGACATACACTTTCTTGTAGAGCCTTCCAAACTATTATTATTATTATTATTATTATTATTATTATTATTATTATTATTTCAAAANGAAACACTGTAGATCTCTAGCTCTGCACAGTTTGATCCTGCCAGGAGAAACCTTTAGCTCACCTGCTTCTGACACTTGTTTCCCCTCTGGATGTAATAATATAAATTGGGTATAATAATATGTTGATTTATTGAGTATCATAATGTATTAACATAATTGGTTCTGACTCATCCCCTTCCTACATACATTTTAGACATACACTTTCTTGTAGAGCTTTCCAAACTATTATTATTATTATTATTATTATTATTATTATTATTATTATTATTATTTCAAAATTATCAGGTAGTGATCAGTATTTCTCAAGTACCTGGGCTAGTGGTTTGAAAAGAAATTTGAAAGTAGATCACAACATGCTTAATCCCTGTTGTAATGTCTGCCTGTGGCTGCAGAAAATCAGAAACCTTGACCCATAAGAAAAGTCCTATTAGTCTGCTTTGCTGAGAGAGGAGAAGCATGACAGACTCCTCCCTACCTAAAGCTCTGCTGATTGTGGGAGGATAAGGCTTCGGTCAGCCAGGCCCATTCAGTGAAGCAATGCAGCCTGGCTGCTGGGGCCCGTTTCTACAGTCCAGGAGACAAAAAACCTCCTGCTGTTCCAGTGCTCTCAGCAGGAAGGAGAGGTCCAGGTGTTGCTCCTACAAAAACCAAGGGTCTGCTGCTTCCCAGGGCCACAGACCGGTGGCTCCAAAACACCCAAACACTCCTGGGGAAGGTGGTAGTGTGTTCATTAATTTGAGCCATAAATCACAACTTCATCTGGCAGAAAGATGTCCAGAAGATGATATGTTAGAGCAAAGGGTTATGTCCATTTCTGTGCTCTTACTACAGCTCTTCCAGGCAGATGGGGAGTCAGAGCAGGAATGCTAAACCTTTATCCTGCATTGATTTGTTGAGCTGTCCCTGAAGGAAACATGACTGAGATTTTCTGGAAAGGAGGCAGGGTTCAGGGCTGGGGACAGAAAGGGCCATCTAGGAATATATGGGAAATGAAAAGTGTCCAGGAGGTTTGTCAAAATGTTAAAGGGGCCCTCAGCAAAAGAAACTCAACATTACTGAATTTCCCTAAACCCAGGGGTTTGGATTGCAAATTTACTTTATAAACCAAAAATTCTTATATCTTTACAAAACAATTCTAGACTAACTAATAAACAGTCCAAATTATTTTGTGGTTAGTCAGAAATTACACATTGTGAAATAAATTGTCAATGACATAAAGCAAGACCAGTAGGGCTGAAGTAAGGTCTTAATTATATTTTTTTTCTTATCACTATAACTATTAGCCCTTATTTTTGAAAAATCATAGAAAATTGTGGGGCCTTTCTTGAGAAAGTTTATGGATTTTAAAATTAATGGATGGTATTAAAATTATACTAAAAACTGTGAAAAAAGAATAAGAATCCCTTTAAAAATTATTTTTAATACTACATTAATTAAATCAAAATGTACTTAAGTAAAATAAAGGTATATACAAATCCTCGCTTGGAAAACCTTAAAATGTATGTCAGCTTCCTCAGAATAATTCTGATGGCATCAGAGCTCAAAAATACATGCCTACTTTGAGTCCTGTATTTTGATTTTGTGTTAGTTTAGTTTTTCACATTCTGGTATCACAAGAGATATTATTCCATTAATGGATAGCAACAACAGAATTAGACATAATGCAGAAAAAAAAAGGCAGACGTGGTCAAGAAATACTTCTGTCCTGTAGGTGGCAAAAGGCACATTAAATATTAATAAATGGTGCTAATAAAATGCTTGCTGTTCTGACAATAAATTGTGAAAAAGAGGGAGGTGGCAGTGGAATGGGCTGAGCTTTGGAATATGATGCCAAAAGTAAACAATACGGATTCAATAGGAAAAAAAAATTGTGTTATCTTGGAAGAAGTATGCAGGTTATCAGTAGAGGAGGGTGCCCTTAGTCCTGGGAATCTGTCTCAGAAGAGGAGCTTCAGTCACAGCAGCAATTCTCCGACACAAGTTCAAATGAGGTGCTGTAGCAGAAGGAGTTAATCCAGTCTACAGCAGAATAAAATGGAAACTGTAGCAGAGGTGGATAGATGCTTCCTATCTCTATATCTGGCATTAGTGTAACTACTGATAGGGAGTTAGTTCTATTTCTGACATTTCAAAGAGAAAAGAGCTCCTTTAACTGGACTGGAGACAGAAGAGAGGAATGAAAACTATTAAGTGTCTGGGAAGTGGGATTTACAGGGAAAATTTACCAAAGAAGAGATTAAGAAGTTATTTGATCATATTATGTACACTTGCAAAATAGAAATAGTCATTTCCACTTTTTCAGGATGAGATATAAACACATTTGATAAAATACAAGAGTGAAGAATTCTGAGATGGAAATGCTATAGCTATGCTTAATTCTGGTATACATAAATTAAAATTAGTATCTGAAGAGGATGCAAAAATCCCCTGCTTGACTTGCTTCAATTAAAAATTCAACAGTTGCTAACATTCAGCTCTTTGGGTTTCCTGGAATAATTTGAAGGCAACCTTCCTATTTGGTTTGGTATTCCATTATCCTTGCTTAAGTTTAGCAATGTAGTTTTCTTCCTACTGGCTACATGTTTGCTTTCAAGAAAGGCTGCTCCTGTGACTTGTCCCAGAACAATTTGCTTATACAGGTACACACTGAAAATATAAATAAGGCTAACTACACAGTGAGATAATCTCACCTTTCAGAAATAATGTGTAACAATCCATGTAGATTATAGCCCAGTGTTGGTCAGGAAAAGCAAGACTTTGCAGAAGTGAAGAAGCCCTGTCATACCCTGGAATTGACATTGTTTGCCCTGTACCCAGGCTGGATGCCATTTGGAATATGGGGTCAGGTTAAGAATTGAAATCATTGGACTACCAGGACTTCACTTGGTGCTGCAGAAGTATCAGCTGTCAGGTACAGCAGCAGAGGAAACAAAGTTTTGACATGCTCATTACGCTTTGTCTTTCAGCCATCATAGCTTGGCTTTAGTTTTATTTTCTTTTGCTATTTCTTAGTTTTCTGCAGGTCCTTCAGTTCAGTATTTGACATGGTTTTAAAAAATATGACATGACAAAACATCGTAATTATTCTGTCATGATGGTTTTGTGTATTTAAACATATGAATCCTCTGTAAATAAGTGAAAGGTTATGAAAAAGAATTTTAGCTCAGCAGTCTGGTTTTTTGGGTTGGTTTTTTTTTTTTTTGTTTTTTGTTTTTTATTTTACTTGGATTGGAAAATGTCATGGTTCACAGCAACCTCACCAGAGTGAGTTTAATGGATTAGAATATATTACTAAAATGAGACTGCTAGAGAACTATATTCCACAAATGCAGAATACTGTGAATGAAGGTTAAACTCTGCTGCATTAAAAGGCAGTGTACCACTACTTTTTCTTTCTTGCCTTACAGGATAATGGGCAGGAGCTGCACTGCAAGTTCACTGCAGTGGAAAAGTTTTATCTGTTTTCAGTTTTTCTTCATTTATGTTGATACATCAAAAAAGAGCTCTTAAATACATAAAAGCATTACTCTTTCATGTGGTATGATGGACACAGAAAGTGCATATATGCACTTCTGAGATTTTTATAATGTTATTTTTGTGATTTTTTGTTTTCTGAAACATGATTTCTTTGAAGGGTTTACTTCATTCAAGAAAATCTCTTCTCATAAACAACTCATTACCTTTTTCTTCCTTGCCTCAGGGTATTTCTTTGTCTCCTCTTCCAAAAATAAAACAAAAGCTTGTGTTAGCTTGCCCATGATCTATGAAAATGATCTAAAATTTAAGAAATCTGGTTTTAATTGGACAGATCTCTGTTTTCTCTTAACAGCATCTTGGCACCTGTGATTAGTGATGTTACATGTAGCATGAGAACAGCTCAGTTCCTGAAAATAGTGTAAAAGGCACACCAGTTGAAGGGTGTCAATAGCCCTCAACCTCCAGTTGCTGCTTATTAGAGTCATAGAATAAGCTGAGTTGGAAGGGACTCACAAGGATCATTGACTCCAGCTCCTGGCCCTGCACAGGACAACCCCAAGAATCACATTATGCATCTGAGAGTGTTGTCCAAACGCTTCCTATGAACTCTGTGGAATCACAGAGTCTTCTTTCAGCTCTCACTGCTAGAGTGGCTATCAGTGCTGTTTTGAGGCCACTGCAAGACGTGCAGCGTATGCCCCTTCACTCAGAGCCCTTCCCGAGCAGAACCCAGGCTAGGCACTCCTGTTTTGGCTTTGACTCTATTTTTCTGGCTAGGTGGAATGGTTTGAATGGCAACCCCAGCCACCGGCTGCAACAGCAGATGTCACTGTTGGCAGCCTGTGCACAGCAACAGGTAGAGAACGACTACAGCCACTTACAAGACTCTTCCAAGAAGTGGGGGTGTGGGGATCCTCCAGAGAAGGGAGCAGGAAGGTTGGTATAGATATGACAGTACACATTGGGGGGCACAGTGATCATCAGTGATAGATCAAAAATTACCACGAATCTTGGTTTAAGGGGGTGAAACCAGATGGAAGCTGTACCTCGTTCCATATTTTGAAGATACACTCCACTTTATTTCCTTGGGGTGGAAGGCCTAATTCTGCAATCTAAAATAAATGCCCAAACTTACTGTTTCTGTGTTCCTGCAGTGGGAAGCACGCTGCTGCATAAGAGTATTGTACTTCTTTCACATTTACATTTGGGAAAAAAGGTGCAGACATTAAGTGATCAGAGAGTTTCTGAACTACTATTTGAAAACACCATTTTTCTTCTTTATATTAACACCTCCACCCCCACACACCATTTATTTGTTTCAACTGCTGAAGGCAGCATATTGAGTTCTACAGTCATGTATTAATTCTTCTGTAGAAGAACCAAGGTCTTTATGAGTGATGATGTCCACAACACCAATGACAGCTGCAGAGACCACAATCTTGAGACAGTTTATCACTTGTTCTGATTATCTAGTGAGATTAAAGGCAACACACCACTGATTCCAAACATGCAGTCGCTTGCGTGCAGGGGCACCTCTGGCCTACAGTTCAAGAAGCCAGTTTGCAGTTCAGCAGTTTCTTTGGTTTGGTATGTTTGAATTATAAGGCAATCTTTTGTACCCTTTAAAGATGTGGAGAAATGGGCAAACAGGAATCTCATGAAGTTCAGGAAAACAATTGCAAGGTCCTGTACCTGGGGCAGAATAACCTCATGCACCAGTACACGCTCCAGGCCAAGGTGATCCTTGGTGATACAAGGTGATCGAGGAAGGCGATCCTTGTCCTCTGCTCAGCACCGGTCACATCAGGCATGCTGGGTCCAATTCTGGGCTTCCCTGTTCAAGAGTACAGCAAAGCAGCACACAAGGATGATTAAGGGACTGGGGTACCTCACATTTCAGTAAAAGCTGAGCGAGTGGGACTCTTGAGCCTTGTGAAGAGAAGGCTCGGTTGTATCTCATGAATGTATGTAAATGCCTGAAGGGAGGACGCAAAGAAGATGGAACCAGGCTTTTTTCAGTGGTGGTCAGTGACAGGATCAGAGGCAATGGGCACAAACTGAGACAAGGAGTTTCTCTCTGAACATCATGAAACACCTTTTTCCTGTGAGGGTGACCAAGCAGTGGAGCAGGGTACCCTGAGAGGCTGGGGAATCTCCATCCTTGGAAATACTAAAATAAAATGCCTGGACATGATCCTGGGCAATTGTCTCTAGGTGGCTCTGTGTAATCACGTTGAACAGGATGACTTCCAGATGACACCCTTCCAACCTCCATCATCCCGTAATCCTGTGATTCCTTTCGTATAAGCATCAACTATATATCCTTTTGCTTTCACCTTTACAGAACAGCTCATTATCAGCAACAGCTCTGATATTGCATACTCCAAGGATTATGCATTATTTAATACTTAAATTTTGCAGACTTTGCCTAGATTCAAAATATTTTTAAAATTCTTATTCAGTGTAATCTTTTTATGCTGTCGGAGGCTGTTCCTTTATTAGTGTGTTTCATTTATGAACACACAAGTACAGCTAACTACAATTTATGCTTTTGTTAAGTTTTTCCACAAAGAAATTCAAAGGAGAGAACTGTTGAAATATTGTCATGTGTCTTATATGTGAACACAAGCATTTCATAACACATGCTTGACCATATGGAATTGATAACTTTTATACATCTTTTACCTGAGAATAAGATACCAAAAAAAGGAATTTTTGCATGAATTATAATGCTTTCCTTGTGATAAGAAAGCTTATCCCAAGCATTTCTGAGACCACATATTGAAATAATAAAAATGACACAATTCAGTTCAATAGATTCAGTTCAGGAGCTGAAAGCATCCAACATTCTAGTACCTATCCTATTTCATATAGGCATTTTTTTTACTCCATCATGTCACTTAACACGATACTTTTTTTGATGTCCCCTGCAAAGCGGACATAATAGTATCATGCTGTGTTCTTCAAATTGTTTCAATCCTCCAAAGAGTGCGAACATTGGGATTCTGGGTTTTGGATAACCAGACTAGACTGAATATTGCCATGGAATGATTCATAGAATTCAGCAACATCTCTAGCAGTCTAGAAGTGCTAAATCTTGGTATTGATGCATCACTCCCAATTTGCACAGATTGATTTTATTTTTGCAGCATGGTTTTTAGCCTCACTTAGCAATAAGATAGGATTGAGGTTCCTTTGTTGTTGGCTGACATCCGAGGCCAGACATCAAAATACTTTGGATTTATGCAAAGAAATTGTATTTTGAGGTGAAAGAACAGATGAAAAGTGGGTAAAGGAGAAAAGAAGCACTTTTTTCTTATTAGAGTTTGGCAAGTCCATACTTCTTTGCATTTAAAATACAATTTTTCTTTTGTTAGAAGAAAGGTTCCCTAAGCCTCTCCATCAGTCAGAGAATCATCTTTTCTTCTGTAATGCAAGTGTTAAAAACTCTGTTAGTCCAGGCTACTTCATTTGCTGCACAGTGTTTCTGAAAGTACATGGATGATACAGAGAAGAAATGTACATCAGGATGCTATTGCTAAAACATTACTTCTCATGTTTCATCTGTTTCCCCCCTTAGATACAACACAGCAGACGTACACTAAGTACTTTTTTCTGGCTGTGGTGGGAGCACTTACTCCTTGCACCAGTAGAGAGGGACTGTTAAAAGCATTAGCTCTATAAACCTGTGAACTTGAATACTAGTTGATAAAACATCTTAAATACTTGAAGAAATTAACTGCTGTTCACTGCCAAAGGAGCTGTTATTGAGACATTCCTGCATTCTTCCCTTCATGCCAATGAGCAGTCACCCTCTATTGCTGGCCGGCTTCTTTCTTACATGTGGCCAAAAGAGAAGACCAAGCTCTTGGGAACCTTCTTGGCTAACCAGACACGCCTTACGGTTTTCCAAAGCCATTAGGCAGCAGCAAGTAGACAGTGTAATTCCATAGATATGACGAAACGTAGGAAACCAAAATGTGTGTACAAGTATCAGAAATACACAAAAAATACAGTGAGACTGTTACTATGGGAGATGTAATACCAAGACTGCATCAAGAATTTTTTGGGAATATGTGTCAGACACTAATTTGGACCTCAGCAGTCCTACGGGTTTTGGAACAACCAAAATTCTCCATCTTCTTTTTCTTTGTCCACAGAAATTTCAGCAGTATGAATCAGACTTAACAGAATTAAATGCTAAGTCAATTTAATGAGTGGCTTGGGGTGAGTTTGAAAAGATTTTACCATGAAAATGTTGCTCACATTTCCATAGTTAACTTAGAGGCAAAGCTCATATCACATCATTTCCATTCTAAACTTTTCATTTTCTACTCTAAACTTTTAATCAGACTAACACTAATTTAAAATCATTCTCTGCACTTACTTTCAGATTCATAGTATGTCTTGACTTAAAACAGGTAATTGCTCAGTACTCTTCCTATGCATGCTTGAAAGCAAAAAAAAGAGGCCAAAATTCTGGAAAAAAGAGCTAGTATCTATTAATTTGAAGCAGAACCTGGTATAGTCTTTTCTCACTGATACTCTGGGAAATCTCTGTAGAACCGTCTAAGCAGCAAGCTGTCCAATTGGATGTAAGTGGAGAGAGCAGGCTTTGGAATAAGAAGAAAAGCTGGATGAACATAAACATTATCTGGCTCCATCGATTCTGCAGAGCTTCATCAAAAATTCAACCAGAAACAATATTATTCAAAGATCTTTTACTCTCAGATGTAAACATGCATCAGAAGCTGACAACAGTAAAAGCTGCGCTCCTCCTCCTTCCCTCCCTTATGCATGTACACAGTTTTTCTTTCCAGGACTTTTAAAACACTTTTTGAAACTAAAAATCCCACTGCATATGGGAGAAATTTTCGGTGTGTGCTTTTTTCTTTGAAAACATAGCTGTCAGATAAAATTCAGTGTTGTTAAATAAACAAATATTTATAATGCTGAAAATACTGATTACTTTTTAGAGTTCTACAGTAGCTACATGTGACAGAAGCCAGACTCATTGTACGTATTTGGTGGCTTAAGTGTTTAAAAAAAACCCAACATAACCAATATATATTTTCAAACATTTTTGTCAGATGCTTCTAGAAATTAATTCTGTTACCCTACTTCATAATTCATTCTGTACTCAAATTCTGTGTGCAAGCAGTGAAAGCTGAACTATGGAGATTTTCAGGGAGACTGCTGCAGGTCGTGCTTCAGAGCCATTTGTGGATAGTACAAGTTAGAGCTGTAACAGCTGTACATTTCACCAGGGACAACACTCTAGTGGATCATCAAATTAAGGGAGTCTCCTATTAGGGAAGGACAAAGTACAAACAGACGTTTTTTGATCACAGTCAGTCCCAGGAACAGACTTACTGTGAAAGAAGAAGCAGAAGAGAGTATCAGGAGATTAACTACATTAGTAAAGATTGGAATGGGTATGTTTCTTGTTTTGTGACAGGACACGAGTATATGCCTTTGAAGACCTCCTCTCTGGATACAGCCATTTCCATACTTGTGCTCTGAATTTTCACATAGACACTTTTTCTTCTTCTAGGTGACCCAAAATAGTTATGAATCTCTTTAGCTCAATCTTTTAACTATGTACTACTTAGCACAGAAATTTCTTCAGGCCAGTTAAACATGCATATGTAAAGCAAAATATAGGAATGATTAGCTCCTTTGCATTGATTACATCTTGTTATTTATCATACTTTCTGATAAGATACTTTAGTCATGCCATAGCTACATTGTTCCATGCTTTTCGACACCTCCTTCATATGCACCCTTCTGTGTTTTGAATAAAGCACGCTTACATCTTCTAAACTATGCTGTCTTATGCAATTAAGGCAAACAATCTGTGGTATGCTGTCAGCTGACAATGTCAGCACAACATGCTAGGCAGGTTATCAGTTGAGGTGCAGGAGGTATACTTGAAAAACTACCTTCAAAAAGCTGTATGTTCTCACTGGCAATATTAAAGGTCTATTTAGACAAATAACACCTACTTTTTGTCCATCTGACTTCATATACTTTCATGCCTAAGTAGTCCTAAAATGGCATTCTGGACTGTAGACTCCAACTATGGATGCAAACGCAATGAAGTACTCAAACAATGGAAAACAGAGGGAGGAAGGGGAGAGCCTAACACCCTGCAGCAGTTCCTACTTCAGTGTAAGCACATCTGTGTATAGACACACAAGCATATATATAAAAATTAGACAATTATGCAATGAAGTTAGTGCATTTATTTCCAAAATTTAAGAACTACAATTTCCATTTATTTGTGCAAATTAAAATATCGATGTGTTCTGATGAGAAGTACTACACTGGTAAAGATGGTTATAAATCAGATCCACATTCATGTGGATCTCACCTGACAAATAATAAAAAATGTGGCTGCCTAGGTGGTGACAGAGAGTAGGAACTGAGAATTACCTCCTGAGCAATACCTGAGTATTACTATGACTACCTTCAGAGGAAGTATTGACACAAATAATGTTTCAGTTTTGTCTTGGTATTACAGATTTCCTAATTTTATACTTTCTTTTGTGTGGATTATTTAGGGACTAGGAGTACAGGAGTGCTGCAGTATAACAGGCCTGCTTTTTCAAGATGAAAAAGGCTGTATTCTTATAAAAGCTCCTGGTTAATGCCAAAGATAAGTAACTGGCAGCTGGTTTCAGAAATAAAATACCTTTTTATCAGCTTACATAAAAAAAAGTCTTATTGATAATGCAAACTGAACTTCAAAAGGGAAAAGGAAATTCAGTTTATCCTGTCCCACAACTGCCACACATAGTTTCTCACTGTAGGATGACACCTATAAACAAATTATAAAATTGAGTAGATTGTTTAAAAGGACACAAATTAAATGTAAAAATTGAGATTTTTTTTTTTTTTACTGATGGACAAGAAAACTGGCCCTTATAAACCAATCAGCTCACTGAAACTTAATATTCTCAATGAAAATAAATGCATCTGTCTCTTTAATCTCTTTAATAGGCAATGATCCAGTTGCATTCCTGAAGTGGCTGAACTCTTATGGATATCCAGAAGTTAGGACAGCTCAGTTTTTCTCCCCCGTTAACTACCAGGACCTTACTTCACAAATGTAGTTTCACTGCATATTACCTTAATACAACAGACATCAAAATCTTCCAGAGAGTCTCTCATTTAGAGACAAGGTTGCAGAATAAAATAAGTAGAATGACTGAAATAATACAGATATTATCTGTACCAGATTAGCAATTAGCTAAATTAAAATAATACCTTGCTGGTACATTTTTCTATTTAGGAGCAGATCCAACAGTAGGACTTAGATAGCTGTAAATTATCTACTTCAATGCTTGTCAGATATGTGGCCTCTGAAGTGGAATCCAAAAACTTGTTATGCACTGAACAAGTCTAGTACTTAATACATGTAAATTGCCTCAGAAGAATAATTCACAGAGCTGAATACTAGAAAGCTATAATGGAGAAGATAAACAGACTTAGGAAAAAAAAAAGGGACAGCTCTGGGTTCCAGACTTCCTCTCCCAGGAAAATCTTGTTATTTAAAGCCAGTAACTTTAAATGAAAAGAAATAAAACAAAACATTCTAGGAAACAGGGACTTGAGTTACCTAGGAGTCCCAGCCGCTAAACTAAAGAGTCATACTCCCCCATAGATGCTCTACTTCTGGTGCCAGATCTCGGGAATCAGATACACATGCAAATTAATAGAGCTCATTAAGTTACCTTCTATCAGCTGAACCATGGTAACCAGCCTGGGGTACTCTTCTCCTGTGGCAAACGAGAGATAAACACTCAGTAACTCACACCTGGTTTCTATACTTAATGCGACTTAGCTGCTTTCTTTTCAGGTCACAACAGTCTAGGGCACACATGGTGTACGCATATTCTTCACTGGTGCTTCCGTTAAAAAGCCCAAAACCAACAAACGTACGAAAACAAAACCGAAGACACTAAGTTTAGGTACTTCCATGGTTAAAGAGGGGTTCCCATTTATATTTAAATTTTGAACTCAAGTATTTTAAGTATCAAGGTCCTTTTTAGGAACCCTTGAGCCTTACTGGAGTTTAGCGAGAGTTCACAAGGATGTGAAAGGGAAGTTAGCGGGACCTGAACGGCTGGGAGAGGGAACTCGACACCGCCCCAACTCAGGGCATGGAGGCAGTGGCAAAGCTGCCTTTTCCCGGGGCACGTTCCCCGCGCTCCCAGGGCCAGGACATGCCCCGCGACAAAGTCTCCTGCGCCACCCGACGCAGGGCCGCGGCGAGTTCGCAGACAAAGAATGGGACGCGCCGGTGTCCGTCATGCCGGGGCGCTGCTGTCCCCCGCGGGGCGGCGGTGACCGCGGGGCTCCCGCCCCCCCAGCTGCCCCGCCAGGCTGCGGGGACGCGGCCGGAGCGCCCGGGAGCGCCCGTCCCCCGCGGGGCGTCGTCTCCTGCCCCCACTCCGGGCCAGCCCCCGGACGAAGCTCGATGGAAGCAGGCGGGCCCCTCTCGCAGCCTTTCTCCCGCTCCTGCCCGACGTCCTGCCCCACGCTCTACCCCGCCGGACGCTTCCGTGCCGGATCTGCGGCCGGGGCCTGCCCGGCCCGGCCCGGCGGGCAGCGCGGCCAGGGTTAACCCTGAGGAATGCGGCGGGAGGAATGTGCATGCAGATGAGATGGATGCTAATCTCATGCTAATGAGCGGCGGCCGCGGCCGCCCGGGGCTCAGCCGGGCTCCCCGCGCCCAGACGGCAGCTGGGCTCTGCCGGCAGCCCTGACCCGCCGCCGCGGCGCGGGCGAGGCGGCAGCCCGGGCATGGTGGACTGAGAGCCGGCCGCGGCACAGGGCTTCCCTGGGCTCTCACGAGCCCCCGCTCCCGGCCCCTTCCCCGGCCCGGGTCGGGGCTTTTCCCGCTTCCCGTCTTTCTTTCTGTCCCTATGGAGCAGCTACCCCCGCCGCCCGACCATGCCTAGGAAAGCGGGGAATGGGCAGCTTCCCTTACCCGATGGCTGGGAGGAGGCGAGGGATTACGACGGCAAAGTCTTCTACATCGACCACAACACCAAGCAGACCAGCTGGATCGACCCCCGGGACAGGTGGTGTGCGGGCAGGGAGGCGGCGAGGCCCGGGCGGGGGGTGGGCTCGGAGCGGCCCCGCCGGGGCAGCCCCGGCGCGGAGGGACGGGCGGGGGGCGCGCCCGAGAGTCCCCTCTCGGGACGGGGAGCGGGGGGGGCAGGAGAAACCCCTGCTTGCAGCCGGGCACACCGTGCCCTCCTTCCTACCGGCACGGGTACAGCCTGGTTTCCAAGCCCGTGGCGTGAGTTGGTGTTGGGGCGGGGAAGGAGGGAGAAGCCTGTAGAGTTCCTCCCGGAGCAGCCGGGGGTCGCTGGCATTTGGGGAGTTCCCAACAGGTACCAAAGTTTGCGAGTCCCTCCCAAACCGGAGGGCTCCTCGCCCTCCCTCTCCCCCGGGCGCTGCGGAGCGGGGCCGTCTCCCCCCGCCCGGCTGGCGCAGCATCCCGGGGCCGGGCCCTCCCGTGTGCCCCCGCTCCCCCGGCCCGCCCGCAGCGGTGTGCGGGGCTGCCGGGGAAGGAGCCGGGGCTGCCGCAGGCCTCGTGTGCTCGCTAGGCCTCAGCAAGCCCAAATCCGCTCAGCCCCCGCCAGCCGGAGCCCGGCGTGTTTGCTGCCCCTCCCGGGGCTGAGCTCTGTAAAACTCCTGTGGAAGTGCTTCGGCGAGTGAAGTACCCTGCGCGAAGGCTGTTCGCCCTCGAGTCCCCGGGGCAGGTCTGCCGGCTGGACAGGGATGCTGGCTCTGTGGGTCGGCTTCAATGGCTGTTTTAATAGCTGGATCATAGGATACCTATTGCAAAACATATATTTTGTCCGAAGTGGTGCTGAAAAGTAATTATACCCCAAAACTTCGTGCACATTATGAAATATGATGTTGCAATTGAAAACAGCACAGTCTTCTTATTAAAAAAAAAAAAATTAAAAGACATTATAAATTTATGAAACAAGCAGCACTGAATTATAAATGAAGGCCTTGGTTTATATTTCTCAGGTGAACTTAGAAAAGGTAGTTGATGACGAAGCTTGCTGGCTGCAAGTTGCAGAGGGAAGTTTTGATGAGCATCATGTGCTGTGTAAGGCCTACTGCTCGGTCTTACTTGCTATAACAGCAAATTCCAGTAGTGGCAAACTTCATGCTTAAATTCCTCTGTACTTCATAACATGTTAATTACCTTGTAAATATTAGTGAGGTGATAAGGTATACAGGACAATGTTATTTATTACACCTGGCATTCTTGGGTGATTGTTTTTTTTTTAAATGCAGCCAGTATAAAACTTTGGTCTTTACTGTCTCTAGAAATAGTGGATATGAAGTTTTGTTTAGTTTTAGGCCTTGAATGTGTGTTTTCAAAGCAGAATAGAAGGTAGTATGATTGAGGTAAAGCACAATGTGATATGGAGTCTACTTGTAATACTGCCTCAATGAGTATACTACTAATTTAATTTTTTTCATACATTCTGCAGTCCTGAAAAGTTCAAGAGTATTCATATTTGATGGTAAATTTTGAGTCTTCACTCTCATTAACAGAATAGACAGTAACGTAACACTTGTGTGTTTCCCATCCTATAGGGGTAGGATAAATATTGTTTCATTAATATCTTACAGGTGGAAGGGAAACCAAGTCCTGAGACTTCACTTCCTTGGTTCTCATTACAGATTATAAAGACCTTTTTCAGAAGAGTAGTGTTTGAAATAATTGTTAACCTGTGTCAGTCATGCAAAACAAACAAAAAGGGATTTTGCCCTAGGTACTTAAGAGAATCCATGCTTTAGTGTACATGGCTCAACTGTGAAGATGAATTGGCTGCACAGAAGAGAGACTGACAAACCCATTTGATGTGCAACTTGCAGTATTTGTATTTACAATATCTCTACTTGCAATCTGTATTTATATTGGTGACCTGTTCTGGAAAAACTAATAAATTAATGAAAGTTTTGTGATGATTTTGCTTTAGATTCAGTTTTCTCTTCCATGTATTTAAAGAATATACATTTGGAAACCATGCAAGACGTAATTTGGGCTTGCTGTCAGAAAAGTTGAAAAGTGATTTTCCAGGTTTGTCAATACAATAAAATCTGGGATCATGCTGTTTCTGAAACTTTATATTAAATTGTCAGAATGAAGGTAATGGATTCTAAAGAATGACTGAAAATACATTGCCTTGTCTGATGATACTTTAGGACTTCTTTTTTCCCCAACTATTTTCTCTCATAGACATCATAAAGTTCTCATGCTGTACCTGTGGAACATTATAGTACATAGGCTTCTAAATTGTTTCATTGGTAAAGAAAGTGAAAAAATAGGTAAGTTTTTACAGACAGTATTCCTTCTGATGTTGTTACACTGCATTCCCTGGATGATTACATAGAAAACTCATGCTTGATGTTCTAAAATAATTTTATCCTCTTTGATTTAGAAGAGACAGATACTGAAGACTAGTGCTGTGAGCCATTAGCCATATGTTTGTAAATTGCCAGGTGTATTTGAGAACAGTTAGGAACTTCTTTGTTACTGGCTTGAAATATTCACATCTACAAATCAGAGGACAGTTGAAAATGTCATATTTGAAAGCTTTTTGGAAAATTGTGTTTGTGGTTGTTGGGTTTTTTTAATATTTTTTTCTCATGTTCTTTTCTAGGCTGTTCTGATAGTACATGTATTTGTTACTGCTTAGATGGTGCAGGTCTGTTAATATAATTATAGCCTTGTATACAGCCGTAGGAAAAAAGACTTACATCAGCTGCAAGCTTGGAACTCGGTTTTCAGTTTTGCCCACTTGATATATCTGAATAATCCCACTGATGTTAGAGAATCTCACACTTTCAAGGGCAATAGTGACTTAGCTTGTGTTTTAGGAGTGTTCTGGACACTCAGGGGTTTTTAATGTTTTGCACTGTTCAACAGTGATTTTTCTGTCCAAACACTTAGTGCTCTGTGCTGATTTGTTTTGAAGGCTGGTGGCCCAACAGAGAGGGCACTTTAAGATATATAATGAGAAAGAGAAACATAAAGGCAAGAATGTGAGAGTTGTAGTAATGTTTTCACTCACTAAATATATAGATGTGATTTCTTTATGACTCCCTCAAGCTACAGCAAACTGAGAACTTGCTGGTCATGACAGTTCTTCTGGAACTGGCTGATTATAAGAGAAATAGCCCAAAGTATCAATTGTATCCTGCTACTACTTGATGAAAATATTAAAAGACAGCTATGGACTGAAGAGGGTGAAGCAGATGAAAAGGGGAGAAAGGGTAAGAGGAATGCATACTTTTTTTTTAAGTTCCCTTGAAACTCTTTCAAGTTCTTGGGATACTGATTAAGGTATTGCTTTGGGGTTTTTTTCTGATAATTAATAGGGGTTCGGGGTGGGACAGGAATTTGAAAAGGAAAATTTTTCTTTTTTTCTGTCATTCAACACATTTTAAGTAGGCCTCATGTTCGTTACATTCCTTAGTGGAACCAACAGAGTCTTGCACCAAGGAGGAGTGAAATGGGAGATAGGAATCTCAGTAACCTGAATTTTTCAGCAGCTGGATGATGCTTAGTTTTCTTACCATGAATTCAGGGCTTCTCATGTCTTGGTTTCTACATAATAAATAGTCCAATGCACACTGCTGATCACCCTTGACTCAAAACAGGTGATTTTTTTTTTTATAGCTTGCCTAAAATGAGTTCTAAATCACAAATTCTGAAGCTGTGAGTGATCTTCATTTAAATCTTTATCTGCACTCCTGTCCTACTCCTGTCAGTGGTAAGGAATGAGATGCTATGAAAACAAAACTATCCTTTCTGTTCTCAGTTTGCTTTCCACTGAGGACTAAAATCTTTTTAAAATATATTTGTACATTTGAAATAGTTCATAGTATACTTCTGCTAAAATGTTTTGAGAGCACTTGCTAACTGTATAACTAAGAAAGTGCTTGAGGAGCACTGGATGTGCAGAAACCAGAGAACTTTATGAGTTAAGAGATTGTTGAAAGCGTTTGCTTTGTGAATAGGGAATGCAGTTTCCATTTCTGCTTTCATCATTTGGCTAGGTGAAAACACTACAATGTTTAGCATGGGATTCTGTAACTTGTGCTACATTTGTCTGAATTAGAAAATTTACTAGGTTTCAGCTATTAATTTTTTCATTAGAAAAGAAGGGCAGTTTATTCCTTACCTTCTCACTGGAACTTGCTTTCTCTTGTCCTGTGAACAGCAGAGACTGTGAGGACTGAAGATGCTGAAGTTGAAGTTATCTGAGCAGGGGGACTTTCATCCTGTCTCTTTCCTGGACACTACTGTAGCTCAGGGGTGCATGGTAAAAGACTTTGAGTCACAGAAATTGGAGTCGTAGAAGACACTGGGCTCATTAAAGGTAGCAAATAAGAGGCAAGCAGAAATGGAATAGCTTGGCGAGAGGCATCATCAGAGACTCGAAAATGCATTTGGATTGATTCTTTCTTGCACGTAAGAAAGTTGTGACAGATGAGTAAAATAATAAGTGCTAGTTATTACAGTTTGAAAGGGATTGATCTTAATTCTGTTTTAAGTGCTAACCTCAACATTGATGATTTAAGGTACCATTACAGCAACTACCTGAGAAGGCCTTTCTTTAGGCTGCTGCTTGCTAAGAATGAATTTAATGGCAAACCATCACTGATTTCTCACATCATTTCTCATTCCCTTTCTATCTTCCCTTCCCTAGTAACTGAGGAGGGAGTGAAAGTTTTGTTTTTGATGGTGTGGAGTTGCTAAATGATTGTTTCAACATACTTTATGACATTCGAGCCTTGATAAGCAATGCTCAACTTGCTCTTTTGAAAAATTAGTGGAGAATCCTTTGATGGCACTCCAAGGTGTGCAGCTTGCAATAATCCTGTAGTGAGATAGGGCAACTTTTTTTCCCCCAAATAGCTTTTTCTTCCCTGTTTCATCCTGTAGTGTCATTTGCTGGTTTTTACCCCAGTTCCACATAATTTATTCCTGCCTCCTTGTCTGCTCAGGAATGTGCATGCTCCCTGTGAAACTGTCTAGTATCTCATTCTGATTTCAGTGACAGGTTGAGGACTGCTTTTACTTAATTGATCTGTATATTTATTCAAAATAAAACCAGTGATGCAAGTACTGAACATACAATGAGAGACTAGCTGTGTCTGAAGTTCTGACATCTTCATTTGTTTATCCAGTGTAAAGTAGAATTCTAATATTGCGGTGCTACTATAGCTGTGATAGCATCAGACAGTATTAAAATACAAAGTGATTGTGTATGTGGATTTTTTTACCAGTCTGTCATTTGCATGGGGCTGTGTGTTGTTGATTTTAGCATTAGTGAAAATGGCTGTGGTAACTCTGAGATAACGCTTTTATTCTTTATTTCTCTGGGAGTGATAGAGCTGCACTGTGTCTTTCATCTTGGAGCGTGTGAAGTTTAACACGTCAGGAAATGCTGCAGAGTATTTGCTTTTGTGTGCAAAGTATGTACTGCTGGTCACAGCCAAGAACTGTGACCTGGTCTGTGAAGCGGGACAAGTGGTAAAGGCTGTGGTTTATCCAGACCTATGTCTGTAGTACTTGCCTACTAGAGCTATTTTGATTAAAACCTATCTTGACTTACAGTATAGTGTTAACAATAGTTTCATGCACAACGTAAGACTTAATGAGAAGTTGTACACGTGAAGGAAAATAGCAAGAGTCAGTATATATATCAAATATGAAAAATCTTTTATAACTTTAGAGATCTGTACAGATTGCATTAGGAGTTCAATTTTTTCCAGTTAAATAACCAGTCGTCAACTGTTTGGTTAAAATTCTGTGCTTTGAACATGATACTAAGGTTATTCTAATAAGAGGATTTCTCTACTTCCACTTACTAATGTTTGTAACATCAAGAGATAAGTTGAATTTTGTGAAAAGGGTTTTGTTTTGGTTTCTTGCTACCTTTTTCTTTTTAGCCTAAAAAAGTGTTATAGGTATTTGTGATTTAACAATACATCACACAGATGACTGCAAACTGGACTACTACCCCTGGAAGTAATGGAGAAGATTGAAAATGGACGAACATATTTACATACAGTAATATTTCCGTGGTGATACACTTTCAGAAAGGCATGAATAGAAATGATGCTAAGATTCCACAACTGTTATGCTCTGGTGTTTAAGTTCTTATGAATTTTAAGCAACCTGGAAGGGAAGTAGAAAAGAATTTCAGGAGGATAATGCAGCCTACTGAGTCCAGACTGGCAAGGCTCTGCTGCCGTGTCCTCCTTCTGCCACCAAAACTGACCTCAGGAGGTGATTTGGCTAAAATGGACCTCCTTGTTTTTAGGGTTGTTTTCCAGCAGAACCAGCATGTTGTGTCGCTGACTGGGTAGTAATGCTAGTATGAGCCAGGCCAAGTCCAGAGCTGGGAGCAAAGGGGAGAATGGTGACGTAGAAATCAAGATGCAGATCAATCCTAGTTGCCATGGAACTACTGTCTTAGGTGTCCATTTCTTTTGTTGGGTGTCTCCACTGTTTTCTTGTGCATGTCTTTGTGTTCACCTTTGCTGGGTGAGCCAGTAGTAAAACTGTCACAGATGTCCTGATCCTAAATATGTTTTCTGTCACCAAGAAAACTTTATGATGTTGCAGAGTTTTTTACTGACCTTTTAAATGTTTGTTGCTGTGAAGCTTGTGTTGAAGAGGAATTTTGTCTTTGCATGGTTGCAGAATTAGCAGCTGTTTTTTGGGAATGTGCTGCTGTTGCCAGTATGCTTATGAATAGTTAATTTCTACTGTTTATGAACGTAGATAAGGAATTCTTTGACTTTCATGCATTTTGTTCCTAATTATTCATAAAATGTGTGTTATGCTCTGGTGCAAAGTGTCTCACCAGAATGATGGTGTAATTCAAGATTTTAATGTCTTGTTGTGTGAAGCAAACTGGAGCCATTTGTCTTCATGCATTTGAGGTCATCATCTGTGTGGACAGATTGACTTGTCCTTCATTTGGAAGGAGCAGCTAGTGGCTGAAAAGGGGAGTTATACAGTAGTTATGGTTTTCCTTTTGTGTTTATTGAGTAATTTGAAGGGATTTACATTGTGGGTGTAGGGTTTGGGTCTTTTTAAATAGCACATATTGGGTATTGATGAATACTATTGCTCTTCCCAGTGACTTTTTCTGTGCAAAACCATTAATGATGGTGAAGTTCCTACCTGATGAAGTCAGTCTCTGACTCTTGTTTTTAGAAGAGCTTCTTGGGGGAGAGATTCCTTTCCCCCCTTGTTTAAGTGTACTTTTTAAAAGCTAATTTGCTTTTGGAATTTTTTTTGTTGGTTAGGACTTGTGGGCTAGGGGCAGTCTGTCAGTTTATTCTGTCAACTGAAACAATCATTTGCATCTTATAGAACAAGATCAGATGCTGTCCTTTGAACTTGGATACTGTTTGTCCTTGAAGAAAGGCAACTTTATCTCATCAACTCTGAATACATATTGTATTCAAAGTAATTGTGTGGGTATGTATGTAAAGACACATTATCTTGGGACAGCAAGCTCGAACTTCTGTATACTCCTGCTGTGTGCAGTACAATATTTCAAGTTGGACCTGCTTTGATATGTCTGTGCTATTTTTCTCAATTCATGAAATAAAACTTCAATCTTTATTTGTAAAAACAAAAAGAACAACCTACTGGAATGCCTTCCATAATATGCTGATTGATCTGGTAATCATGCTTTCAGTGTCTAGAAATACCAATATTTTTTTACTTTTGGTATAGGGGGAAAGATCTAGAAGAATCTGTATTTTAACTAAACTCTGTGAGGACACTCTTTTTATATTAGCAACTTTCTCCTTTTTTAAATTAAGGAATAGTACTTTACACACCTATTGTTTCTTTTTAAAGTACTTTCAAGTGCTAAACTGTAGTCTTGTCCAGATAAGCTTATTTTAAGGCTTATAGATCTGGCCAGTGAAGAATTCTTACTCTGTTTCAATGCCTGGCCCGTCGCTCATAAGAGCTTACCTCCCTCATGGAGCTGGGAATGTCTGCCTGGGAAGGGGGCTGTTTTTAATCATATGGCAGATGAACTTTTGATAGTCTGCAAATTGTATACAAGCACATCATGCCATATGGCAGAAAATATGCCCAGTGCATGATGGATGTCGCCTGCCTTTTTGCTAAGTGGCAGGCGTATGTCTTAGTAGCATCTTGTCAAGATGGGTTTGACCAAAGCACAGGTGTCCCCTGTCGTATAGCTGCATGGCAGTGTTTTTAGTGGGATCACACTGTGGAGGAACAATCCTGGTCTCTTCTGCCTGTCGCTCTCTAGGACACTTCTGGGCAGGGTATTTGCTATGTCCTTCTCTTAATGCTTCCAGAAGAGGAGGTATGACCCACTTTGGCTACAAAAGTGGGCATTTTAACATTGCTCCCTGTCGGTGATGGACTGCAGAAAATTGTAAGGAGAAGACGTTTGTTTATTCTTGATGGGGAAACAACGGGATGGGTTTTTTTCCTTTGTCTACTACTGTCAGTGGTTAAACTGCAGTGTAGCCCAGAAATGTCTGTCTCATGAGAGACCATGATGATCTGATCGACAAGGAGTACTTATTCAAAGCCTAGTCTCTTCATTCTTAATGCACGTTTTCTTGATCATGCAAAAAATGTCTATGAAGACTTAAAATTTTTTGCCTTTTCACCGATGTTAACAAAATGTCTCTGTGAAAATTCTTAATTCCACTCGGAAGTAACCCTGTGCAAAATTTGTTGGTTAAAAAACCAGTTTGCGTCAGAGACAGAGATGTGATTCAGATTTATGTGGTAGATTTTTGAAATGGGGTTTTTAGCCAATTAATTGTATTTTAAAAATGCTATTATTTAGCAGGTGATTACAGTGTCATCCTGTGGTTTGATTCATGTTCATGAGCCATTCTGACTGTAGCCTGACTCTTGCAGAGCCTGACCAAGGGGTTGCTGGTTTTGGCTTCTGTTCCACAAAGTACGCAGCAGAGACCACTTCTCATTGGAGAATGGTTTATAGTGCAGTAAGGCTGAAACAGCTGGGAGATGAACTAGAGAGGGACTGTTTGGATGTTCTTCTTAGTTTTGGGAAGGCGATGGGAAGAGTAGGACATGTACTATATCTAATAGACTTTACTTCTGTGAAATAGTCTGTGGCCACTACTGCTTATGAAGCTTCTTTGACTTAGATTTAGTCTTTCTTGGGTTCTTAAGAGATGCTTGGGATACAAAGTTTCCTTGTGAGCTAAGTGACATTTTTGTTTCATAGATTATCCACCACTCAAGTGTACTTCTGTTGTCATAAGTGTGTTGTTACTTGGGATGTGATTTAAATTTTAAGACATTTTGTCTGTCCTGGTTGTACTGCGAATACCCAGCTTGTGGTATCTCTGTATACATTATTTCTTGGTAGAGCACGAAATAATCTACTTTTATTTTTTAATTATTTTTGAAGAGAGATGGCAAACATCCTACGAGAAACTCAGGAGACTTCAGAAGTTTAGGAGCTCAAATTTCATCTAGGAAGCATTTCCTCAGTAGAAATGTATTAACACATTACTTGTGTTCTTAATTTATTGTTAAAACTGTGACAGAAGTCAGGGTCTGCCTAAGGGCTGTATGAGACTTAATTATGCTTTTGCGTACCCTTGGGAATGTGCTCCCGTGTGTACTTAAGCCCGCTGTCCATCCAAATCTGATCCCTCTATTCCCAAGACCTATACAATGTATATTCAGTGTAGTCACATGTTACAGAAAAGGAAAATCAGGTCTTTTTCAGTTCATTCTGTTAGTGCTGTCTTAAGGTGTCCTCATCTTATACAGTAATTTGTGATAAATTCTAAATCATGACCTTGCAAATGTTATTTATGACTATTTTTTCTGAGGTTTATTTTAGTTACATTCCCAGTAATGGAAAATTTTATTGTGTGCAGGATCTGACCCAAATGGTATTTTGTCTTTTGTTGCTTGAGACTTTTAGTGTGAAGTGCAAAGACTTGCACGTAGCCCCCTTTTTTAGTTTGGGTGGAACTGTACAGGGGAAATGAGTTCTAGTTTGGAGTGCTATGGACTTCTCTCAAAAAGATTTGCAAAACAAGTTATGGTATGAGTTTAAGGCAGAAAACAATTTAGTATTAAATTCCAGAATGAATGGCAAAAAACTTAAAAAACTGGCATTGGAATGTCCATAGGGTTGGAGCAAGATTAAGAAAACAGGATAGTCCTCAGATGGTGTGACCTCTGAGGGTCTGACTTGAATTTCACCAGTTCCACCCTTCTGAAGTAAGTTACAGTGTTCTCTTTAATTTATGGATTAATTAATTAATTAATGGGTTTGGAATGTAGACATGTGGAGAAACTGCAGAAATCAATATCTTTTCTTCTGTGTTTTCATGTCTTAATGTTGCTCATCAGTAGGAGTTTTGTCAAAGATTTTCATATTTCCGACATTCTTTTGCAGTTTGCAGCTATGTTTTATGCAGAAGTGGCAGGCTGAGGTGGTGCCTTAGTGGGCTATAGCATGAGGAAGGATCATTTGGGATGGAAGTATAAAATATTTAAAATATATTTGGCTTAAACGTTGAGGAGTAAATGGGCATAAGTAAGAGAACGCAATTCAAGGCAGCAATCTGACAGGGAATAAAGAGCTCTTTCTGTCATGTTGTGAGTACTGCAGTGTTTGAAATGAACTGCTAACACGTTTACGGTCATTCTAGTGAGTAGTAGAATGCTATGGATGTGAATAATCATCTGCAGCCTCTACAGAACATTCCTGAAATAGTGTTTAAATGACTAAAGATATTATGGGATGCAGGAAAGTATACAGATACCATAAGCCTTTTAGTCAGGCTAGCCTGGTCAGTGGTTTACTATTGTAGCAAGTAAGGCTTAATATGCAGGATTACTTAGTACACAGTAAACGGATGTTAAGTTCAAGTTTCTGAACTCTGCATATCCTTTTCTGATTTTTTGGGTTTTTTTTTGTCTCTGTTATTGATAATCCCTAGGCTCTCTTTTTATATCTACTCTTGGAGAGAAAGATAGTGAACTGCAGTTAGAGGTTTGCTAAGGGATTGTTGGTTAAGCAGCTGTTAGCTAAGTTAATGATGCTGTGGTCTAGAAGGTGAATGAATTGCTGATAGCGAAAGAAATTATTACGGCGTTATGGATTTTGGTTTTTGGTTCTTGCTGTTCTTGTTTGCTTATGTGGTTGTTGTTCTGGCTCACTTGCTAGCATGACTTACAATGATGTAAAATGAGCCACAGGATTCTGTGCTGTAGCAGGTTGCTGATTTGCATTCAGGACCTGGCTGGCCTGTTGGCTCATACATGAAAGACATCAAAACTTTATTTTTCCAGGCAAGACTTTGGCAAGAAAATGAGCTTGGAGGACAAATGTAGAACAGTTAGGGATTTTGAATGCAAAACCCTTAGAACCTCCTAGATGTGATATTTCATGTCTTTCTTTTTTTTTTTTTTTTTTTTCCAGTCAGGTTTTGCTGAAAAATTATAATGTATCTTCTTTCTGGTCAAAGTTGTGATGCCTAGTGTGGCTAGTATTTTAAAAAATGTATAAAGAGTATCTTAAAAAAGGAACAGCAACAACAACAAAACAAACTCAAAAAAATGCCATGAAGTAATGTTCCTATAATCAACATTTGTGATTAATAATTTAATCAATTTAATTATTTTTCATTTTATTCTGAATTTGGCTGGTGTCCTAGTTAGTTAAGCAGCTTCATCCGGCTGCCTGAAGTTCTTGAAACACTTTTACTGCAGGTGTCTGATGTTGAGGGATGACAGTATTTAAAGAACCCTTCTTGTGGCAGAACTTATTGAGGTAATAGGTCATTGCTTATTGAGGTAGTAGGTTTCTAACAGATCTTCTGAGAATAAACTCTCATAAATAGCTATTTTGTAATACTGTATTCGAAGTTTTTTAAAATGGCCAGTATTAGAACTTTGTCTGAATGCCCTCTTTTTACTTGGCTATGATAAGTACCCATCTGTTTAAGGCTTGCAGAAATGTTTAAAGCTGATGTTGCACAGATGATGAACACAGTAACATTCAGATACCATGAAAGGTTTTGTGTGGCCTTGATGATGGTGATGTCCTGATGGGTATTTTGATTACATAATAACTTAGTACTTAGCTTTAACATGAGATGATTGGATACTTGTAGAAAATGTTGATGGACAAGAAGCTTAAAGGGTCCTGACTTAAAACCGGTTGCATCTAATCAGAAGTATGAGCACATACCCTGGAAATCTACTCCCACGGTCACGTGAACTGTAGTCCTGACCATAACAGGTTATAAGTCTCTTTTGGACCAACTGATCCAAAAGTCAGCATTGAGAGATGGGAGCAGTACTTAAGCAAGTGTCGCTTCATTAAAGCATCTAGCAGCCCAGGAGGTTGGAAGCACTCTGAAACCACACTTTTCCCAGTTGAGATGTACCCGAAGAGCATAACCTCTCTATTTCTCCTTGGAATATCTCCTTTGGCTGTGAATCAGCCTGACATCACTTGATGATGAAGGTGAAAAGAAATATTGGGATGGTAAAATCTTTCAAAGTGCCCATTCCTATACTGTGTGATGTTTTGTCTTTTCAAGAATGTCTGCTTTGAAGTCATAGAATTCTGAGCTAATCAAGGAGCATAAATAAGCTTCCTGCTGCTATGTACAAACTCATCAAGGTCCAAATGAGGCAATTTAGGGAGAAATTTTTTCCTGTGGTGTCAAGACTTTTGGATCTGCTGTAGAAATATCCTAAGAATATACCTGGTAATAGAAATCAGATATTAAGTTGGAAGACAGGAGAGTGGGCAGAGAGTCTGTATGATGAATAACAGTCTTTATTTTTAAATATTTTTTTAAATCAAAAGAAGCAAACAAAATTTTACAAAATCCATGTTTAGTGTTCTATTTCAGAGAAACACATTAGTGAATTACTGTATTTCAGTTCTACATGTTTATTTCAGATATATTTGATTTTCATACGAAAACATATGTTTATTTCAGAGAATAAAATGGTTCATGATGTAATATGATTGGGGCAGTATTTGGCTGACACTTGTCAGTTTGGGTGGTCTGATACACAGATGAATTTATGAAAGAGAGAAGTGAGCCTAGTAGACTCTGAAGTTTTGATTTTGTGAATAAAATTTTGTGCTAGTAAAGGCTGAAGGTGTTTCCCTTCCCATGTTTTGCTTCTGTTTGACAGCCCCCTTCAGTCATAATACAGATCTGTTTGTGCAAATTTGTTGTGAATCAGAGTAGAAGGGTTTAAAAGCAGCAAGAACAAAGGTGAAAAAAGTCCCATTAAAAATCACACAAGCACAACAAAAGCTTATAGTACTTCTGTGTCAGTGAGAAGTCAGTTTACCTTTTTAAATAAAAGTTATTATTATTTTGAAAAGATCAATCATCTTAACACAATCCCTGCACGTTGTGGAGACTAAGGATAAATTAGGTATAGAATGCATACCACAGGAGAACTGACTTTGGTCTTCTGTACAAATGTTGAAGGAACAGCAGGCAACTGATGCAATATATTTTTTTCAATTTTTTTTTTCAACCACAGTTTTAACACGGAAATGGAATTAATGCTGTTCATTATATTGACACTGATGGGCCAGTGTACAATCTGCATCCCAGAAGAACTTTAAAAATATTTGCAAATGGAGTTGCAATAATTTACTGCATCAGAAGGAAAATTGTCAGTGTAGCCTGGGATTTGTGGGCAAACACTAGAATAGGTTGTGCTGAATGCTTGTGGGCATGACTCAGAGCACCCTGGTCTGATTTCAGAATTGTCCTGCATTGGGCAGTATGTTGGACCAGACAGCCTCCAGATGTTCCTTCCCTTCATTTTTTACCAGGCATATGTGGGTAAATGCAGCTTTATCAGTGTTAGGTCATCAAATTAACTAGACACCATATTTTGGAAAAAGATACTAGTTTTGGCAAGGTAGAGTGTTGATCTAATCAGTTTAAATGCAAGCAAAGTACTTATTACCCTACCCAACGAAGTCCTTAATCCCAAACAGCTGTACCTTTAAAGGACAGATTAGATGATCAAACAGCTGTGGGACAAGGAGACTAAAATGTGCTGTGTTGGAATGGGAATTATAAGGGTAGTTGGAGGTTTTAAGTGCGGTTTAGCAGCATAATGAGAGTAACTCAACCACTGTTCACTTCAGTAGTGTCTAAAAAGATTTAAAGCTTCAATTTGCTGTAGCTATCAATTCTACAAGTAAAAATACAGAAATTAAATTTCTTTGTCACTTTAAAAACAAGCTGTGCTCTGTTTGCTGTCAATATAGATCTCCAACACCCTGGAGTTACCATCTACTTATAATAATTTTAATTTTGGAATTTGGTGAAGAAAATACATATTACACCTAATGATTGGTTTATTAAAGATACCTCTGTATGAGCTACATTATTTGCAGTATAATGTTAAAGTTACTACTAAATGTACTAGAAACATCTTGTTACAATTTTTTTTTCCTTGTTCCTTCAAATGTGACTTTGGAAGGGACAGCATTTTAAAGTTTGTTCCAGAAGGCACTTTGAGAGATGGATGATTGAAAACAACTCTCCTGAATGGCACCTTGCTGTACTTCATAGATCATAACAGCTTTTATTCACCACTGTGATTGTTTTTTAAATTACTACCTGTGGATGAATACTTGAAAGAATTGGCCTGCTGGCTACATATTTGGTTTGATTGAGGGCTATCTTGAAGTTGCCTTTAAATTACATGGGGTTCTTGATGATCCTAGCATTTTCTAATCTTTTTTGTACTACATGGTTTGTTTTGTTTCTTAAATTCTTGCAATTTTAGGAAGAACAGTAATTCTTTCTTTAATTTATTTTTTGTTTTAAAAAAATACGTAATTTCAAGCTAAGATGTACATATATGCTTCTTTAGCAAATGGTAGTTGCTGCTTATTTTGCATCATTCTTTCACTGAAAGTCATAAATTACGTAATGAATAATTATTATACTAATAGCTGCTGATGGACTACAAACTTTAATTTATAAGGGATACATTTGTCATAGGGATAGCTCGAAGTGACATCCATAACAGTGGTGTACAAAAGCAGAACTGCTTTAATAGTTTATTGAAAATATCAATAAGGCAGTAGCGTGCTGTGTGGACATTTCATTAAACTGTCACTAATAAGCCAGGCAGAAGAAAAGGGAAAAAATGAATGTCTGAAGACAAAGTGACAGTTGAAGTTGGTTAAAATATTTAAATAAACATTTTTTTTTTTTCAGAAGTAACAGTGTTGGTAAGTCTGTATAAAACATTCCATTCTTCTGTTTTCATGAAAAATTTGTGTCAGAGGCTCTGTTGGGAGGGTAAAAACTGGGAATATTTTACAGCTTGTTAGCCAGTGTAGTGGTCAGGAATGTGGAAAAGTCAGATTCCAATCCCTTTCTTGAGTCAGAATGGCTTGGTGCTATTGAAAGGCCATCTTCCCTGAATGAATGAGATGGAAGAGGTACCTGAGCATCCCAGTTCTGTTTCCTGAGCTGTCATAACTGGATTTTCCTGTTGCCTTGGGTTTTCAGTTTTGAAAATGGATCATTTTGAAAAACTTGAGGGGGGGAAAAGCAGACAAATAAACAAAAAGAAACAACGCTGTAGAAATTCCTGTGGAATGTAATCGTTGTCCCCTAGATAGCATTGAGAGGTATGCCTGTCACTAGAAACATTTAACCAATCAAGGACTGTCTGTGGTCTGCATAAATTCCTCTCAGATTTTCACCAAGTGCAGTTCCCAGCTTCAGCTGCCACATCCTGAGTGCCCTCTGTTCCTAGAATTTGATCTTTTCTCTTACATTCAGAAAATAGCTTGAGCGTATAAGCAGAAAGAAGATCGAAGTGTGATGAAAAGAGTGGGTTTTAGCCTGTTCAAGTGTATCACTCCATCTGTGTGAATAGTATGGAATAAATAAAAGGTAGGTAAGGGTGATGGCAGCAGGAGAATGCAACATTTTTCAATGCTCTGAAACCCACAATACATTTTATCTTGTTGGCAGCTTAACAACACAACTAGTGACTGGCAGAAGGAGCATGATTTGCTCTGGACGGTTCTTGTTAGTTCTGCTTTTTGGGGCACAACAGCAAAACAGAAGGAAACAAAGACATAAAGGTCAGGGTTGGGGTGTTTAAGTCTTTGTATTGTCTTAGTGGGGAGTTTGCAGGCTACAAACATCTCCCCTAACCTCAGCTGAGGGATTTCCCTGTGCCCTTTCTACCTCATTCTGCACCCAGTGACTGCAAATCATGCTCTGCAAAAAATACTCTATCCCACTTTGCTCTTCTGACAGACAGACTTGGCAGCCTTTCTGCTAGCATGGGTATCACAGGAGCAGCATGTCACACGAATCTTCTTGCCTGTGTCCCTGCTGTCCCTGCAGTTATCCATTCTGCAGCACACTCTCGGTTACAGTCATTCGTAAGTATTTAGGCCATTTATAAAGGACTTTGGTTATAGCTTAAGCATAGTAAATGCTAGTACAGTAAAGGCCCTTTGGACGTCAATTAAGCTTCCTAGTCAGGTTTTTGAAAGGAAGAGATTTTGTCTTCCCAAAGCCCAGTGAAAGAATCAAAAAATGCCATAGCCTGCTTTTTTTCAGCTGGCACAGTGGATTGCCATGCTCCATCAACCAGACTAATTCTTTGGCTGCCAGTGAGGGTCACCAAGCACTGCTGCTTCCTTGTGTATCTCCCAGCAGCTGGCTTTAGAGGGACAACAGGAAGACTAATCCAGGCGTGGAAAAACAAGGAGATAACACTCTATTTGTCTTTGTTGCACAAGGCCACGCATTTCTTCTGCAGGTTCTTGTCCAAGAATATGGTGTCATTATCAGAAGTTACACGTGGTGGTGTTTGGTTTTGGGTGGGCTTTTTTTGTATTCATTAGGATTCCAAGTAGAAGGTGTCTGCTGGTGTGAATGGATTATTGAAAGCAGCAATCACTCCGAGACAGAATGTGTGTGTGTGTAGATGGAGAAATGCTAATAATTACTGAAATACTGCAATGTTAAAAAATGATCAGTACTGTTTCTCCCCTGGTACCCAGGAGACTGCTCTGGTACCATTTGGTAGAGGTGTCTAGTTCTCGTTGCTATTTATGTAAGTTTATGTAAACCAAACCAGAGACCTTATTACAGTCTGTTTATTGCAAATACAAATGACAGAAGTACAATGACTTTTGTATAGAGAAAGCAGTATGGTGAAGGAGGGAAAATGTGATGGGCAAAATTAAATCCTTTTTGCATCTTTGGCATCAAGCAGTGAAATCAGCAAAAAAGACAGCACTTGGACTCTTTCACCTGGACTTCTAGTAAAGAGCAGAGTTTTCCCGCTATTTCTTCAAGGGAAAAAACTGATGAAGCACAGAAATTAGGTTGGGAGAGAATTAAATTACCATGTACTGAAAAAGTCAGTGAAGAGCTATGCAGATCACGTTTAAGAAGGAATGCAAATGCTTTATTTTATTACAAACCCTGCCTTGCTTCCTTTTTGTTTTTACCTACAAAAGTTCAGATGTTCGTATCATGGTACAGAAAGAGATGTTTGTACTGACAACTCAAAGCATGATTTGATCAACTCATAAGTGTGTTAAAAATATTTTGAACCGAATGTAAAAGAATGGGGTTTTCATTAAGCAAGCATGTCGTGCTGATGATTAACTTCTACCTCTTCAGGAACTTGACAGGAGATCAAGAAAAGAAAGAAGAGCAGATCTCTCTTTTTATAGCTGATTTAAATCAATCATTATTCTGTCCAGCAAAATTCCAAGCCCACCTCTGAAAGCTCTTTTGAGAATTATACTTCCCCACCCTAGGTTATATCTGCCAGATCAGGAAATTCCAGCTTCTTCTCTTAAATTTACTAGGCAATCCCTGGAGCCTAAAATTCAGAAAACGTATTTTTGCTGGACTGTGAATAATCACGGTCCTCTCTTTCTTCCCTAACCTTTTCACATACTTTCTAAATTAGAACTTTAGCCATGCTGAGTGCCTGCAGATAAGCTAAAAAAGAATTGCATGGACTGTCACGAGCTTGGAAATCTGTCCTCGTTAGTCAAACTCCATGCTCATACACATTCTGACTGAATGTTAATTTTCCTTGTATTTGTTTTCTTTACCTAGCATATTGTAGAGCATTGAAATGCATGCAGACATCCAATGGTATTTTCAACAGATTAGAAGTTTGACTCCTATTTAATTACAGTGTGCCTACTTTTAAACTTCCCAGTACTTCTGGAAATTGTTTTAGATGACTGATGTTTATAGGATAAGAGTCAGAAGCCTAGCCTCCAAGTAGATACATTTTATTTTAAAAGCTTGAATGATACATGAAGTAATTTCCTAAAGGAACCTAAGGATATTATGTAGAATTGCAGGAAAAATAGTAGCATTAATATTTATGTTAAAGATTTTTCACAAAAGCAACTGATGTAGATTGATTTATGAGAGATAGTAAGAGTCTTCCATTGAGAAATTGAAAGAGAGTACATAAGTAATTGGATAGTAGAGATTTGTATCTGGACTATCTCTTAAGAGCAATCTTCTCTATTCAGTTTAAAAGAATAATAAATGGCAAATGGAGATGTAATGGTTCTCTTGGCAAGGAGTGACTGTATTTCCACTGTATGAGCTAATGCTGAGGTTTTTTCATTACTCAAACTGTATAAAAACTTTATATCTAACAAAATACTGAAAGTGATTTTTATGAAGTATTCATTTAAAAATACCGTGTCTAAGAAATTCCAGAAGTCTGTGAAATTGCAGCTTCCTAGTTCAGCTGAATTTATTGAAGCATTGCTTATATGGCAGCTTGCCTCTTACAGTACAAAAGATGTGTACAGTGTGGGAGATTACCGTTAAATCAATTGTTTGTGCTTAGGTGCTGTTTTTCTATGAAAGTGCCTCTGCTCAGTATTTGAGACAGCACTGTAGTTTTTTGTGTCATTAGCAATTGTTTTGAAACTCTCTCCTTACGAGCGCCTCATTAAGGAACTGGTTTGGACTAAAAAAAGTCAAAATGGCTAATGTAAAGGCTCTCAGAGAAGGAAAAAATATTTTTTTGATTTTGTTTTGGCAAACACGATAGAAGTCAGGTAATTAATCACATACAAAGTTTGCTTCTAGCCTTGTCCAAGGCAAGGCTGCCTTTGACTTCGGTGTAGATGTTTCCTTGGCTTGTTCTGTGAAGTTTTGTATCCTTTGCAGGATTGGGCAGTTAACTGATTTACATTATTCTAATTTGAAATTCAAGTAGCCAGTAGATCAGGGTATTAGAATAAATAGAAATTTTCCTAATTGCTTAGGCATTTGCATTTCATAATCCAACAGCAACCAGTTAAGATTCACTGTTAGTCCAAAAAATCCTCAACCTACCAAAATCAGTCTCCTAACTTTCACCACACGAAAACTTTACAAAGCAGGTAAGCATTCCTCCAATTTTGCTTGCTTGGTCCTATCTGTCTTGCTTTAATAGCTAAATCATGAGGAGGAGGAGGAGAAGGTGGAATCATGTATGTTGCAGCACTGCCTGTGATCTCCATCAAGAACCAGGGTTTCTCTGTCTTTTAGGAACTCTGTTTTGTGACCAATTCACATCAGTCTGAATTCAGACTGCAAATGGTTCCACCCATTTTCTTGTATTGGCATTTTTACTGGTAGTGAACTGGTTAGGCAGCTAATCTGGTCAAAAAAAATTAAAAATTCAATTTCTCCTCCTAGTTTTTTTCTTTGAACTGACTTACTGTGGAGTCATATAAGTGCCAGAGAAGAGGTATGAACATGTAGCATGGAGGAAAAGCAGAACTGTGACAGCCAGATTAGGTCAATTTAAATTGTTATGGAACTGCAGTATTTGGTGTGGCATTAGGATGGGGCAAAAATTATTTTTCTCTAGTCAAGTTACACAGTGATGAAGTTTCAAGCTCCAAGAAACAAAGGCAAGGCAGGAGTGAGTACACATGTATTTATGCATGTGCATATGGTTTGGAAGTGTGGCAATAGCAAAGATGTAAAAATTGTATGCAAAAAGCACAGTCACCCGTGAGATCAGAGTTACTCATGTATAACTAGTCCATTTGGTTTGTCCTACCACATGCCTATCCTCACGGTGAATTTTTTTTCATTATATTCAACCTAAACTTGTTTCAACTTACGTCTTTTTTCTCTCATCCTTCCACCGTGTCAACCCTTACAAAGAGCCTGACAGTCCTCTCAAAAACTTCCTTGTAGGTAGGTACAGGCTGCTGCTGCTGCATTGCTCTGAAGCTGCCTCTTCTCCAGGCTGAACACCCCTCAGTCTCTTCACTTCAGCTTGGTGCTTGGCTGCTTTCCCCTGGACTTGCACCAGTTAGGTTTGTTGATATTTTCCTTGCCACAGAAGATCAGAACTGGGTGCAGTAATTGAGATGCACTCTAATGAGTGCAAAATAGGGGAGGTAATCACTTTTCTTGATCTACTGGCCACGCTCTTGCTGATAGGGTAGACTGTTGGCCGCCTCTGTAGCCGGGGTGCTGATTCACTGACAGCTCACTGCCCACCAGGGCCCCAGAGCTGCTCCCCAGCTGGTCAGTCCCAGCCTCTATTGCTGTAAGGGGCATTTGCTTCCTGGATGCAGGACTTTGCATTTGTTGATGCTGAGTCTCTGGAGGTTCCTGTTGGGCCATTCCTGTAGCCTAAGTCCATCTGAATGATGTTCGTGTCTTCACTGTGTTGATTGTTCCCACCCAGCGTGGTGTCATATGCAAGTCTGATGCCTTTTACAAACCATTAAGACAGATGTTAAACAGGACAGGTCTCTCCAATAGTCCACTTTTTACTGGGTTCCAGGTAGAATACAGTCTGTTGACCACTAGTCTGAAGAAAGTCAAGCCTGATTTGCAGGCTGCTGTTGCAAAACTAGGACAGATGAAGAGAATTTAGACTGTTTTTAATCAAAAGTGAAGACTAGCTATGATTTCTTTCTTACAACTTAAGGTGGAACTCAAACTTGTTAATCTCTTGACTAGGTTAGCTTTCCATGATTAGTAAAATTCAATTTTGACCATATATTATTTGCCAGAAATGGGATTCATGTAAGTCTAAGAAATGTCAACTTGAAGAAATGCTTCTAAAAACTTTGTGACTATAATTCAACATGGGCAAAAAAAAAAGTTAGGCAAAACTCTGGTGATTCATTATAAAAATGTTCAATAACTAAACGGTTATTAAATAAGAATACGCTAAAGGGACTTCAAGGATATTTTTGGTTATGAGTTGTGATGCTCACAATATTCTCTGTAGTAAGGCAATTTTAAGAATACTTTCTAATAATATCCAGTTTGAAGTATGTGCACAAGACCAAGGTATTTTTCTTCTTTTTCTTGGTTTTTTTCCTCCTGAGAAACATTCTCTTCACTTTCATCTTTGTATATTAACTCTTAGGATTTGTGCATTATGTGTTCCTCTCTGAATAATGCTGTTATTTTAGTAGCTATCTTGAAAGTATCACCTGTTTTGGTTGTTTGGTTGTCTTTTTAATCCTTAATATAAAGGTCAGCAGATTCTATGTGGCCAGAGTCCTTTTTTAAAATTTATTTTAAGACGAGGTACTGTGTCTGACACAGTTTCTGTCTTTTGGAATTCCAATTTGCAGTTATAACAGCCTTGGGAAAGGAAGAAGTGGCAGATTTAATTCATCCTTCTGCATGTGCTAGAAGATGAGTGAATTTAGATTACGAACTCCAATAGGAAAATGGTTGTATCTGGAATATCATATTTACTGTCACTGTGAATCTGTTCTTTGTAATTTTTGTCAAATCTGTTTTTGAAAGCAGTTAGGATTTTGACCTCAACAAAATGCAGTGGCAGTGAGGTCCAGCTATGATTGTGTATTGTGCAGAACTTTGTTTTGAGCCTGCTCTTCTGTACTTTCTGCATGTGTTTCTTGTATCATGAGAAACAGAGTAAGTGCTGCCTGTTCCTTTCATGTGTTTGGCATTTTCACTCTGTAAGCAACTACCAAGATGAATGACATTAACCTGTTCAGTTGTACTACATTCTATACCCCGACTGCCACTGCCCACTTTCCTCTGTATGCTGGTCTGTTGTTTTACTTTCCACGTGTTGTCATGGTGCAGAAGTACAGGGGCTGCCAGAGCTAAATGCAGTATTTAAAGGTAACCACACAACTGTTTTATGTAAATTGTATGGTGGTGTTTTCTGGCTTGTTTTATATTTGTTTCCTCATAACTTGTAAGTAAGCTGTTTGGCATTTTGGCTTCTGCTAAATGTTCAGCTGATTCAAAGAGCCATCCATGAGGAATTGAATGACTACTTCAGTGGTGTTGGCAAAAATAATTGATGTCTCTTAGCCCAGTACAGTGGTGCAAAATCTCCTCACGGATTTTTGTAAAAAGCCTATCTCTTTTTTTAATTTTGAGTTTTAAGTGTTAGCTTAAGCAATTGAATTTGAAAATGTGCAGAATATGTATATATATGTGCATTGTGGTATTCTCATCTTCTTTCCCCTTCTCACATATGCTTTCACCTTGGAAGACAGGACTCATAAAACCTGGCTGTTACCTACTCATAAGCATATTTGGAATATTGTTTTGATGTTTATATGCTTATTTGAAGAAATGGTAATTTACTCTGTGCTATTAGCAACCACAAATAGGGACAAGGTTTTAATATGTACTATATTCTCTAAAGTAATTATTTAAGCTGGTTTAGAATAATCCTTTTAAATCAGTGATGCAAACTCCTAATAAAGCTGAAAGAAGTGCATTTCCGTGTTTGGGAAAGGTAGGCAGCTCTATTCAAGTCTGGTAAGTAGAGCATTAGCTCACCTGGGAACTCCAAGTTCCCTTTTACAGTGTCTCAGAGAATTCCCCAGCAATCTTTGCAAATTACTGCTTTGGAAGTGTTTCCCTTGCTCTAAACAACTTTGTGCCAACCACCCTTGTTAAAGAGGGATATGTGACAAGCAGCTGGGGGTAGAGGAAAGGGTTATAAGGGTTCGGGGAAAGGGAACCAAAAAGGATAGCTGACCTGAAAAGGGTTTAGTCAGTTTGATGTGAGAAGCAGAAGCTGATTTTTTTTTTCCTTCCAGTAGAAGGCCATGCTTCAGTAAATGGGGTATGTGCTATATTCCTGCTAGGAACTGCTAGAAAATTTGCTGCCTCCATTACAGGTTTTGGGGTGGTTTTTTTCAGGCAGTTTCTGGGAGTGGGTGTGTGGGAAGGAAGTCACAGCAAAATTAGGCATTTCCTGTTGGATAATTGTTACATATTTCCCATTCCTCAAACCTTTCCACCACGGGGAATAAATTTGATCTAAAACTTGAAGTCAATTAATATTGTGAATAAAGAAATGTAAAAACAGTAAAGATGCTGAAGGAACTCTGCATTGATTTTGTTTAATGTAACACTGTTTTCTGAGTATCTCGGAGTATACAAAGAAGGGCAGTTTGATATAAGCATTACAAACTAGAGTTCTTCATATTAAAATTATTAGTGGGAGGAATTAAATGTAGGCCAGAACATATATCTGAAATCTTCTTATAATTACAATTTTACATTGCTGTAATCTTACAGTACCCTGACGCTTCATTATCTTGCACTTTAAAGTTCAATGTTAGATTTGTATGAAGCAAACATTTGCTACAGCCCTTACTCGTTAGTTCAGTTTTGTGCAATTTTACTAATATGTGTCAGCCCCTGACTTCCATTAGTCTGCTCTCAAGAATGATTTTTCTAGAGTCTCTCCTCTGCGAAAACAGCTGAGATTGAGGGATCTTTTTTAACCATTTGTACCAAGGATTGGCAGACTCTTTAATGATCTCTTACTAATATTAAAATACAAATACATTGTCCTTTTTCTCTTAAGTATTATGCTGCTTGCAGTTTTATAAAATCGGTGCTGTGTTTGTTCATTTTCCATGTAAAAAATTGTTAAAACACTTTTAGAGATTTCTCCTGTGGCATCTGGAAACAGTTTACCAGAGGCCAGAGATCGGCCAAGTGATTGTGTGCCATTTGAGCTCTGATCTAGCTTAGTCTTTTTGCAACGGGAGCTGCATTGTACTGCAAAGCACAGAATGTTCAGTGAAATATGCATTGAAAATTGTTACAAGTGGTTGGATGATAAGCTGGAGTCGAGACATGAAGAAGTTAGTATTGAGAATAACAGAGTGGGGTGCGCTCTCCTGTTGGGTGCAGTTTTTAGGTCTGTAACCAAATTACAGAGACATTGGGCATTTAAGTTCCCTCTTCCCTTCTTCTGGTGTGATTGGTATACTTGGCTGAAGTGCTTCACAGCGCTGAAGTTGAATGTTTGTGAGGTTATCTGAGATGTTCAGATGAATAGTACTTTTTGAAAGTGCTTATCACAGATTTAGGTTTCCTGCTATGGAAATTGGTAACACTCCTGCTGTGTTCAGTGGGAGCAGAGTTAGGCAAGGAGAGTCTTTAAGTATCTTCTCTGTAAATCCAAAGGTCCCTTACAATGCAAGGGTTTGTTTGCAGGAGAAATGGAGTTCACAGAAGAAAATTTTCAAAATCACTTTCTGTAGCTGATGAGGTGAGTGGTGGGATGATTTGGACTAGCATGTGTATGAAATTACAGAAAAGAAGAAGGAGAAAAGTTAGAGATGGGGAAGATCTTTTAATGCTGGTGTTAAATATGATAGCTTTCTGGGTTTTGACTGTTTTTTCTTTGAATTACATTTCTCTTTCTCATATTTAATTATCACAGTACAAAAATGTCCTAAATTTAACCCTAACAATGTGCCGTCAAATGTGCTTTTGATACTTTGTGCCTGACAGCCAAGCTGACAAATCATTGAAATTAACAGAATAAATGTTTTAATTCTCTATCATAAATGTATGTGTTTTGATTAATTCCTAATAAAGTATTCCAGTCTATAGACATTTGCTACATCTAGTTTGTTGTATCATACTTCTATCAAACAGTAAGCTTTTGGGTACAGATGTTCCTCCTATGTGCGTGTGGAAATTACAGCAGAGTTTGTGCTATTTTTGAATTTCGTGAACCAATGCTTGACTGGATTTGTTGTGGTTTGTTTGGTTTTGGTTTGGCTTTTTTTTTTTCCTATTCTTACCTTGAGTATTCCTAAGAGTACATCTTCCTACTGTAGAAGAATATCTGCTAGTAAATATATAAAATGAAGAGCAGAGTGGTACAAGATAGGTAAAGGAAAACATTTCGAAGTCAAGTTTGCACGCAGAGATTGTAGGATCGGGAACACTTAAAATTACTGGAAAAATAGCATGGTGTTTATGGAATTAAATTAAATAATTAAAACTAATAGCTAAGTTTCCTAACAATGCTGTCAGTTGATGACAACATTTTCCCTCTACCAACAGTGTACGGTCATGTATATATAAATAACCTCCAGCAACACTGCACATAATAGCCTTTTCATAATGTCACTGCATTTGAGCTTTCCGGGGGAAGGCGCAAAGGTCATATCATTGGTTTATGGCTGTGGAATTATCCCTGTGCTAGGGTATGGTTATCAGACATTCCTCACATTCCAGGTGTCTAATATTATAGTGCTTACATGCCAGTGCAGGACCAACTGCTGCGTCAAAGAAAAACACCGGGAAAAACATTCCTGGTATTACCCATTTCCACTTCTCCGTGGCCCCCTTCCCCCCCCCCCCCCCCCCC
>VXAZ01007368.1:592241-728550 GCA_013399875.1 Gymnorhina tibicen
CCCCCCCCCCCCCCCCCCCCCAGCCTTTCAAAATGTCATCTTTGCATTGAACTTGGCAATGTTAAACAGATAAATGAATTACAAATAGTGATTTGGTTGGGGGTTTTGCCCTACAGAAACAAATAGCTGGTATGCTGAGCTGGAAAATATTGGTTCTCCTTTTCACTTTTAGTACCTTCAAGGATGAAATGATGTGGCAAAATGTATAGCTGTGTTCAGTGTGGGGTTTTTTCTTCACTGATGGCAATTGTTAAGTGGAAAGCCAAAACAGTTTATCATAATCAAAAGGAAAAGGAAACAAAAAACCAAGCCAGCAGGCAGTTTGACCTGGTCCCGCAACCAGTGGGTGTGGGTCCCTTCCTTCCCAAATGCATTCTTCCCCTTCTGGTTCTCAGCTATTCAGTTCATGTGCCTTTTCACAGAAGCACCTGTGAGGGGACCGAGTGAGCTGACATTGAGCTAATGCCACCGCTTTCGCGTAGCTGGGAGGAGGCAGTTATGCTCGGCTTCCTTGCTGGTAGCACATTTTTATGGCAGTCATTAACATGCACACAGCATCTCATGGCGAGCTGGGAGGCAGCACGCTCCCTCTGTACTCACCTCCCCCTATCTGCTGCCTGCTGGACTGAAAGCTTAAGTTGTGTGTTCTCTGCTTCCTTCCCTTTGAGTGTGTGTGTGTGTGAGAAGGACATCAGTTGCGCATTTTGTGTGGGTTTTTTTCTGTGGAGGAAGCAGGCAAGATCTTTGGATGAACTGAAGATTTTCATCCTTAGCTTTTCTGTAAAGCCTGGGGAGTTTGGGGATATGTACAACTTTTGAGCGTTGAGAACAAGTCTTTTAAAATAAAGAAACAAAAAGGGTATTAATTTTTGTTAATATATTGCAAGCACTTTATTTCTGATGTTTTTACATTACACTTATGTCTTGGGGTGACTTTATGCTGTTGTATCCCCTATCAGTGCTCTATGCCCAGACATGATTCCTGAGCCTTTCTATGCCTTTAAAACTGGATGCAAGAGACAGAGAAAAAACTGAGCAAACTTTTCAAAACTGTTTGTGCTTCAAGGACACAGAGATTAGCTACTTCTGCTGAGGAGCAGGGGAAGCACTCTTCTTGCTTTTCAGCACGCTTTTCAGCTATATTTCTTCAGAGAGAGATGGAGAGTTGAGGTTTTTTCCTCTGGGACCTTGGCTTTTCCCTTCTTCTCTTCTGGACTTGTTCAGAACATCAGAACACCAGAACACACTGGGAAAATTTCCACCTTAGGCCCAGAGGGGGCCCACACCGACCCAGCTCCAAGGAGGAGGAGCGAGACTCACAGGACTTTAAAATCTTTCAGGTTTTCTCTCATAGCGAGAGGTTTTGTTATTTAGCATTATTATTTTTCTTTTCCTGTGTGTTTCTTAAATAAATAGTTTTTATTTTCTCCTTCACTTTCCTCCAAGGAAAATTTTTTTTCCCCGAACCTGGTGGGGGACAGGTGTCTTTAACCTGACCTTCCTTTGAGGAGACATTCCTTTTGGACGTTTCCTTGAATTAGGCCCAAACCGCCACAACTTGCAAAACTTCTAAATGAAATAGGAAGGTGTTTTCTGGAAAACTGTGTGTGTGTTCTACCTTATAAGTTTGTTAAAAAAATTGTTCTACTGTCGTTTCCTGCCCTGCTGCAATTACTGGTTGGTTTCCTAATTTTTCGTTTGGTTCACTACTTCTGTAGATTCTACTGGCCTCTCTAAGGCAAAAAATCACATCCCAAATAGAATCACAGAGTGGCCCGGGTTGGAAGATCATCTAGTTCCAACTCCCTTGCCATGGACTGTGACATCTTTCACTAGACCAGGTTGCTCAGATCTCCATTCAGCCTGGCCTTGAACACTTGCAGGCATGAGGCATCCACTGTTTCCCTAAGCAACCTGTTCCAATGCCTCACTACCCTCACAGTAAAGAATTTTTTCCCTAATATCTAATCAAAACCTACTTTCTTTGACTTTATGTCCTTTATTTGTCTAAAGGGATAGCATTCATTCTGTAGGGGTTTTGTTGTTCAGCTATTTTTGCGATCAGGTTTTACTTTTGAATACCTGTGCTGCTGTTAAAATAAGTGGACACAAAAGCTTTGCAGTTATAAGTATATTTTTGTTTCAAAGAACTTGTTGCTCTCTATGTATGATACGACTTTTGTAGTAAAAATTCATGGCTGTATTGGCTTAAACTGGTTATGTTTGTAATAGATATTGGAAACTAAGAACTTCTGTCAAGATTCCTGGGTTCTCCTATGGTGTACAAGTTTAGTAAGTTATGTATAAATATAGTGAATTTAAGACTTTTTGTTGTAGTGCAGTTGCAGTAAGATTTGTTGGTTTGTTTTCATCCTTGTCCTGGGAGTTTAATGTTTAACTAAATCAAGAAGAGCTGGAAAACATTTGAGGAATGGAGTACAGTTTGCTACTGTAGTTAGTGCTTGTCTCCAAACCCCATCATTGGTGAGGTGCCGACTTGTTATTTCTAAGCAGGACTTGCTGAATATGTTGAACAGTTTGTGCTGTGCTGCAGCATGGGAGTCTCTGACTTGGTCTGTAGTAAGGCTGCAATCAGAACTTATGATGGGCTGATATTGCCACTTCTCGTGGTAGTAGTAGTGCAGCTGTCTCTCTGGAAGGCTGACTGGAAACAGACACTGTTCAGCACACTGCCCTTTTCAGCAAAGCACTTCAAAACCACCTTGAATACCTTGCCTAAATTACGGAGAAGAAACCACTTATTCAGTACTCTAAAAAGGTTTTTAAAAATCCCAAACCCTATGAGGACAGAAAAAGATTAGATTTTAGTTTCTACTTAATCCTTGTGTGCTTCCTGAACACAATATTGTGTTTACCTGGGTTGCTGGCTAGCTAGACAAGAGACTTTTAATGTAGAGTGTATTTTTCAAAGTCTTAGATATTCTCTGAAACATCATTGAATGTGGTTTAGTCCTATCTACATGAACCCACAGCTCACTTGTAAATGGGAGTTACAGTAAATCACTGTCAGTACGAGTTCAGTCCTGGAAACCAAGTTTTTGAGCATGTTAAATAGTTGCGAGAGCCTGTTTTCCCAGTAGTACTTACCCAATTAATGTCCCTCCATTCTGTGTTGCTGTGAGGTAGAGAAATGATATATATCTCTTAATAGAATTCTCCATCTGCATATTTGTACATTTTTCTTTACCAAGGAAACTCTGTAAAACCAAGAAATATATTTCTTTAAGGCCTGCTGTCTAAGTATTCAAGGGCTTAAAAGAATCACGGGATAGAAATTGCACGCTATTAAAAGTGGTACGATACCTGTATGTTTTCTTAGAAAACTAGAGTCACTGCTTATTTCAAGTTTCCATCCTTATACAAATTTGAGTGTTTTACCTTTGTATTACCAGGAGCAAAATTATCTGAAATCTGGAAAAGAAGAGAAAATTCATTAAATGTATCCAGGAAATACTTGCTGCTGAAGTTAATAAATCTTTGTCTCCAGAAAGTGTATAACTCTGCTGTGAGTTCAGTCTCTGCAATTAGTTTTTGAGTATCCAGTGGTGCAAAAAGGTGAAGGTGCAGTACTGTTGACTGCTGCGTGTCCATGCTAGCCAGGAGTGTGGCTGTGAACATTTGACTATAAACCTATACTGTTGTGTGCATGTGTGTGTAGTAGAAAGCAAACACATTAGTGGTGCACATGCTAGTGGCTACAGGCATACATCTACTGCTAATAAGAAGTTTAATTTAATCTTATTGAGAACATTTTTGTCATTAAGGAATGGCTTACTTTTAGTTTGAGCTGTTAGTAATTCTGTTCTGGCATAGAAAAGGTAACATGCATGTTTGCTGTCTTTTGAGCATAGGCATTTGTTGACATTTGGTTGCACGCATCTTGTGAGCAAGGTAAACATGCATGACCTTACCATATTTGTTTATTTTACACCACTGTTTCAAGCTGGGATTGTGACCATGCTGCTCCTTGTTTGATCTGTTCTACTCTGGTATTGATGTCCACTTAGTTACTCTTTCAAAATAATACCTGTAATAAAGTGGCAGTTTATCTTAATAATACCCATATTAAAAGAGAATGTGCCTAAACAATTCGAAGTTGTACATGATGTCTTGGCCTGATATCTGAATGGGAGGCACTACTGTGTTAAGAACATGGTGTTTAGCAGCAGAAATCCTGTCGACAGCTTTTTCAAGAGAGAGATTTTGTGTGGAATTTGCTAGTTCATAATTTATAGAATTGCATGAACAAACAATATGGTAAAACAGTGTTTTATGGGCCGATTCTGCCCCTTTCGACAGGTAAACAGCCCAGTTACCACTTTTTAAAGTTAGGAAAGAGACAGCAATATAATTAATACACAGTAAACGCATTTTGTTAGAGCTTCAGCCACTATGATTTGTACAAGAGAAAATTGTGTTCCCTATGCAATATAATTTTCATGCTGTTAGTGAACTTGGCCATAGGAAGCAGCAATGCCTCTCTTTAACTCTGACCTGCAACGTGGAACAGCAGCTGGGTCTGTTTTGCCATTCTGTGTGCACTCTGCTGCCTGCTGTAGAATTCATCCCACTTACATTCAGTTACCCTTGCACACACTAAGGATTCTTGCATTCAGAATCCTGTGCTTACTAGGGAAAGAGGGGAACCTTCAGGTTTGAAACAGATGTGCTGAATGTGCCTCTCTAGGGAACCTAAAGGAGTAATTCAGGTTAGGTAACTGACTTTCTGAAGTTAATGAGATTAATTGCACCCCTGAGTTTTATATAAGAAATTCGTGCCTGAAGTGAGTAAAATCCATGTTTGTAAGCATATCTAGTATGGGTTTATACACCCTTCAAAGTAAAAATGCCTATAGCATTAGAAGGTTGGGTAAGAATGGAATTGATTTTGAGATCCAACTTGAGCACTAAATTCAGGAGGTTTGGTGAAGAATTTAGCACATTTTTCTTCTTCTGTTTGTACATTCCTTTCATTGATGAGTTGATTTAAATTTTTACGTTTGCTTGTCTCAAGCTGTGGATCAAAGTAAGAATTAAATACTTTCACTCATCTTTTTGCAAAATAAAAAATTAGTTTATGCTGATTTTTGTTACTATTCTGTGTCATTGTGCTACCTGAAAGTGCTTGAAGTAAACTTTTTGTAAACTTGTATTGGTGGGTACTGCTCTGGGTATACCATCTGTAGTCCTTCTGTAATGGTGTATGGATTCCAAATAAATGTACATGCAGTTCTCCCATCACTGGATTTCTTTTCTTACATTTTAATAGATGATCATTCCTGCACATCTGAATAGCAACTTATGTTTTGTCTTCTCATTTCCTAGAGTTTGGAGAAGAGGTATATTTTTCAGAAAAATTTCTGTCAAGAAAAAGTGCTAGCAAGTACTGCATTGTAAGAGAAAATAATGAATGTGTAACACGTCATTATATATGAGAAATGAATGGATGTGAAATTTAATCTGTACATCATTTCATGTAAATGTCACCCAAGATCTTGCTACACAACAAAGCACGTGAGTTCATTTTGGATATTTGGAGAAAGTTCCCAAATGCATATTGAAGTTGCTATAGAAGTTGAGCATTGACCCTAGTTATAACTGAATTCCAAACTACAAATCTTGACTGTAGGTCAGGAAACAAAACACACAGCAAAGGAGGTATTGTTGGAAGTAATTTTGAAAGACATTAAGATGAACCCGTTCATAATTCTCAGGTATTTATGTACCTCTTACAAGCCTGTGTTTTCTTCCTTTCTAACTGAGGAAAAGTAATTTCAGGTTTGTGTGGGGTGGGGTTATTTTTCATGTGTGTGTCTCTTTCCCCTTCATTCTGCCCCTGCCATTTTCTGAGATCTGCTTACTGTAACTTTTCTTCCCCACACCCTCCACCACATATATTATAAATCACAGTAAATCATTGATGCAATTGATGCAAATTATTCTATATAAGCAAACCATGTCGATAGCTGTACTCACACAGTCTTTTGGAGCGTGGATAAAATGGGACGTATGCTAATGAGATCAGTGATGCTGGTGTCAGCTGAGGTTAGAAGAGGTTGAAGACCAAAGTCCAGAGTTTTCTGTTGATAAAATAGAGTACTAATCTTTATATGGATAGCTTATGTTTCAGTATTACAGTTTATTTAATCCTGAATGGATTTTGGAGAAAAAAGGAGCCAGAGAAGGAATGCAGCAGAATGCAGCATTTCTCTTGCATAGAACAGTGTGTTCAAAGTAGTGTGTGTATATATACATATACGTGCATACACGTTTTTAAGAACATGCCTCTTGATACTCTCAGATCACAGACGTGAAATATCATGGGCTGTCTGTATCTTGACAGAAAGATAGTTTTACTAGTACATGTAATAAATTTCTCCTTTTTTGTGGAGTCTGATCTTGGAAACAAGCCTGTCTTCTCCACATTTCTGTGATCTGGGGACCTCAAAATGTGGTTTACATCAAATAAGAAAGTTGTCCAAATGAAGCAGTATTTCTGCACTGACGATACATCAGTCTGTAGTTATGCTTCCATTTTCCAGTATCTTCAGCCTCATTTTTTTAGAGCATGGTGCTGGTAACACCAAGGTTGTGGGCTCCGTCACCATGTGGGCCATTCACTTAAGAGTTGGATCAATGGTCCTTGTTGGGTCCCTTCCAACTCAGACTATGCTGTGGTTCTGTGATTCATTATTAACTTCAGATGTGTTTACAGACTTATTCTTGCAGGGATGGCTGTAGATGCAAGAACAACTGTTAATGATAACACATATATCATTGCAGAATCTGCATTTAAGAGCTTAGCTAGCTAACTCTGTATTTTGAAAACTTTAAAGAAAAATGTGGATTTAATATGACAATACAGCTTTTCAGTTTGTAAACTGTGTTTGTCTCCTAGGTCTCCCTGAGCACCTGTGAAGTGATTGACATAATCATAAATTATTTACATAATGGAATTGCAGAATGCTTCCTGGTTTTCCTTAAAATAGCCACTTCTCCTTACAGACACCTGCCTGTTGTTCACTAAGGTTAAAAAAAAAAAAGGTGCCCCTAGGTGAGAATACTTGAGCTTAATGATATGCATTAAAAAAAAAATCCAAGAGTTTTTTTAACTAATTGAACTTCATTGGATACTAAATGTAGACTTTGAAGTCATCCTTTTTAGAGTATTGGCATTCTTTTAGGAACATGTAAATGTATGGCTGCAATCTGAAACAGTTTTATGAACTACCTCAGAATATCACTGCCCAAGAGATACAGCACTTAATCCTCTATTATGGTGCAATAAACCTCATTTTTCTTGGTTCACAGTTAATGAGTGTAATGGCAGTACATCTATCATAGGTTAGTATGTCATAGGTAATGATCTTCACACAGACAAGATTCCTTCAGTGCTTGTTCCTAGATATTATTTCCTGTCCAATTACATCTCGTAACTCTCTGCTTTCAACTTTTGTCTTACAAATTTTCTCTTGCTTCGTGTTGTGTTAATTTCATCCGGTTGTCACATGTATTTTGAAAGTAAGTGGTTATGCTGAGACAGTTCTGAGGGCCATAAGCAATCAGGTATCACCTTGTCTGTTTGCTGTTCAATTGTGAAATGACGCATCAGACTCAAAAATTGTGTGCTATTAAAAGACTCTAGAACAAAAATGAGAGTTACGGGAATGTTACCCTCTTAAGTAATTGTGATCTTGTTATGTACAAACCTTCTCATGTTTTAAAAACCTACTCTGGAACAGTTCTGACATACTTCAGATCTTAAGGATGCGATGTCCAAGCTCGATCCAGCAGAGCAGGATTCATAAAACAATTTGTCCTGTACTGCCTCTCTTTTTGGACCTCTGTCTCCCTCTTCTTCTCATTTTGTTTAAGGTCCAGTGTGGGTCATTCAAGTACTTTTCCACAGTTTTTTAATGTCTCTTTAATTTATGGAGTGTCTGGGATGAGAGAATGGCTGTTATTCATTCCTGTGGTATCTGGTTTCGGACAGGTGAGAACACCTGGACAGAACCTTTGCATGATCAGAGTTGACTGCAGTCTAACCTAGAGAATGTGCTATTTATAGTAAGAAGTGAGTATTTGATTAAAAATAAAATTGGTGTAGAGTGCAGATGAAAAGTCAGGGTAGTACTGGGCTTATATCCCTCCTGTAGAGGTGATCAAAAATCATGTCATGACTGTTGCTAGCTCTGGCGTGTAACTTTGGTGAAAGTATTGAATGTTTATTAAAAACCATCTGGCTGTGTTTATATGAGTTTGAGTTCATGTTATGATTCCTCTCTGCTATATGGCATTTCAAATATTTTTTCTACCTGAACTACATAAACTGAGTTTTGAGTTAATATTACAATGTTACGGCTAAGGATGACACCAAACTTTAATTTTTATTCAGTTTGTTTCATGAACATCTACACTTGCAATCAAATTTGAGACAGGACTTTCTTCACAGGTAGGTGTGTCCTTGTAGTTGGCACATCTTGTTCCCATGACTAACCAGACTCACCAAAGGACTGTTGCTTTTACATGATTGATGCTTCCCCTGAGCAGTAGTGGCCTGGGAACTCTTTGACATGGATGCCCTGCGTTCACTCTGCTGCATGCTGCCTGCCTGAAATTGTGCTTGTGTTTATCCTGGATTTTTTAACAGGCTTCTCCTGCTTCCCTAAGAGCCATCCCTTTCTCTCTAGCAATTACTATTTAGTACAAAACAGTCATCTTTGAAGTGATGCTCTTAATTATAAGTAGGCAGCATTTGGGCAGGTGTGTTTGATATGGCAGTGCTGGGCAGCTGCAGCCTGCAGGCGAGCTGTTGGCCTGCTGAGCTGCACAGCTGGATCCTGGCCATGGCAGCACTGCTTCTGCTGCTCAGAGAGGAGGAGCAGGGTGGTGGGTCAGAGCTGGGGTTTCTGGAGAGTCCTTGGAGCAGCCCGACTCAGAGCTGTGCCGGTGTCTGGATTTAAAAATGCAGGTTAGCAGTGTGAGAGGATACGAAAGATAGGCTTGGCTTGCTGCAGACCTCCTCTGTCCCTGGAAATCACTGGCGAGTTCACAGCCTACTTTTGCTGCTTGTAATCCATATTTTTGTATCCTAGTAATCCAAATGTAATTCCACATTGGTAATTTCACCTGTATTTTGTAATAGTTTTTGGTGTGTTTAATGGTTTAACATAGCAGTTTATAAGTGGCAATAAGTTAGCAAATTTGTCTTATACTTGCAAATTTGTTCAGAACCTAAACCTAGGTTACTAAAATAAACGACTCTGAGGATTCATACGATTATGATGTAAACTTTGGAGAAATATGAGGAAGTGGATTCATGCTTGCAATTTAAAAAACATAAATTGAAAAAGAATCAATAGTCAAAACGTTTTGAATCCTAAGAGCTTTGTTCTTTGTGATTTCTGCAACCCTAGCTCGGAGGAATACTGTCCAACTCAAAGAACTGGTAGATCATATCTGTTGATGATGATAATAATAATAAAGATAATAGTGGGGAAATGATTTCTAAGTAAAATTTGTGCTTAAATTTCTGATTTTTCAGCTGCATAAAGAATTCAATATTTCTGTAAAGTACTTTCTATCCGGTGTTTTGTACACAAAATCCAATTCAATTTGTAAAAGGTAAAATGTACTATTCTTTTCTCTTTCTTTCCTCACGGAAGTGTCAATAAGCCTGTTTCTTCTGGTCAGGAACTAATAAAGAAAAAATCCTGAAACACAGAAAAGCATGTATGAACTACGTTTTTATTTGTATAGAATTTTAATGGTGAGATGAAAAAACAGTCTTAGGTGATAAAACTTAGTCAGCAGTGAGCAAAGTGCTGCTTGTGTGTCCCACAAATTACTCTTCATCATCTGACTCTGAGGATTTTTTTTTTTTGAATTCTAGATATCTACTTAATCTTATTGTCACTATGGCAACAATAAAACCTTAAATCTCTTGTTCTTCCTATTAAATATATCAGTGTGTTAGGGATGGCATTTATCTGTGGATTTATCAACAGGAAACTCAATACTAATTTCTTCTTTAAGAAAAGGACAAAAAAATGATCACATAAAGCTTTACTTAGCCTCAGTTGGAAAAGAGCCCATGTATTATTTTTACCAATCTAGTTTTTGTAACAAACAGGTGCTGTATTATCAAAGTGAAAAACTTTAATAGTCTGTCCTCCTAAAAAAGCACCATGTGAACATCTAAGGCCCATTAAACGTTACTTGTAAAACGTCTACTCTGTGCACACTGCTGCTTGCTTTATTCAAGTGCATGGATTGATAAGTGATTAGCTGCACCTTAGGTGGTTGTATTCTCTTTTCTGACTTTCCTTTCTGACAGTGATCTTGAAATCTTGTGCTGTCTTCACCAACTGAAGGTTGAGGGGTCCAGTTTTCCTGGGGACAAATAGGAATATAGATTATTTCTTCTTTTTAAAGCTGTTGGTTGTTGTTTAATTTTAAACTGTCAAATGTGAAGGATGTTGCAGTGGATTTCTCACTTGGGTTCCTGTACTGAAAAATGTTTGCAATAATATGTTCTACTTTAAGAGGAAAAAAACAACTTGCTCTCCTTTCTCCCTGCTATGTTTCTTTAGCTTCTGTCACAATAGGAATTAATACGAATAACAAACATGTATGGAACAGAGAAAAGCTATATCATTGAATTATTTCCTTGTTGTAGGTTAACAAAGCCCTTGTCATTTGCGGATTGCGTTGGGGATGAATTGCCGTGGGGATGGGAAGCTGCATATGATCCTCAGATTGGTGTATACTATATTGATCACATAAACCGTAAGTATTTTTTGGTTTGCCATATTGATTATAAAAGATGACTCATCCTGATTAGACTCAGAATTCTTAATTAGAATCAAAATGCTGGGGAAAATTTTCCCTTTGACATAACATTATTGGGTTTAAAATGCTTAGGAGAAAATCTGCTGGTACAAAATGGCTGTTTCTACGTATGTTTTTAATTGCATGGTAATTATGTCTAAACCATGTAAAACTAGCAAAATGTGAAATACAATGCTATTTAGATCTACTGAAATGAATACTCCTGAAAGCATTTCTATTTTCTCTCTATACGTTTATTACTCCATATTGATATGTTTTTCTGTTTTCTCAGAAATAGCCTTGAACAGCACAATAGCAAAGATTCTGTTTGAGATCAACACCTGAATCTAGGTACCTGCATCTGTCCTAGCAGTGCTATATACTTACCTAAAAATTAGAAGGTATCTACAGCCACTTTGCATTCTTAAAGTTAGCAGAGGCAACTGCACAAGGTCTGTAAATACGGTATGGACAGTAAGAGACCAGTGGCCTTCTGAACGGCATCTCAAATGTATGGGCAAGTGAACCCACCCTGCCTTGCCTAAGCACTTTTGCAGTCAATAGCTCTCTGGTCAGTACAGTCAGTGTAATGTAAAATGTGAGGTAGCTGACTGGTTGGGTGTCTGCTTTGCAGATGAGATGATTTAACCTCCTTTGTCTGGGTTGGACAAGAACTCTGATAACTAGAATGGGATACTAGATGTCAGCTGTGCTTGTTGAGCACCTGCAGGTAGACACCTGATATTGAACTGAATCCCACCCAGGAACCTCATTTGTGGTCTTGTAGCCTTGCTTTGCAACAGGAGTCCTCTGATCTTACGTACAGTGTTACACATTCATGAACTTTTAAAAATACAAGCATCCTTGACAATTCAAAAGGTGAAGAAAGTAAAGGGTTTTCTTCTGAATCTAAATGCTATTACCAGCTTAAACTTGTCTCTAATTGCTGCTTTCGCCACAATTAATTATAGGACATAAACCTGTAAAATTTTGGGAGGCCAGTTGCATTTCTGGGTGTTTTGACAGTGCTTTCAGATCAGTGGTCTGATAATTGTGCTCTTTTTATTTCATGCATGTCCAAAATATTTAATCAGTTCTAAAAACCTCTTGTAGCTTTGTTTCCTGTTCTTTTTAAAGAAAGAATTTAAATCCTTTCTTTACTCTTAAATGTTATTCCTGTGGATTGAACGTGAATTCCTGAATATTAGGAGCTTTTCATAGGTTTAAATTTTGCTTCACATACATCTAAGATGTTGAGGCTTTGACAACATTGTCATGGGATTCTCTTGAAAATAGTAAATATACTGCAAACACTAATGCCTGCATTTAATAGAGAAGAGCCGTGTATATCCATCTGTACACATCTTCTGTGGGTGGGACAAATGTGATTAGCTGAGTTTCTCTATGTTATGTTAATGCATTATGATGGATGACAAAACAGTGTGCCTTGGACTTTGGTATACTTACAGGTAGTTTCCATCCCTTGTTTGTTCAGTAGTGCACTTGATTCCTCTTATATTAATACATGTATTCCCTTGTAGCAATTTCAGTGAAACTTATTTTGTAAAGTGGCTTATTTCAGTTTTGTACACTGTATTTTGCGCAGTGTTTTGGTGAGAGTACTCTTCAGTTGTTGGATGGTAAACTGCCTAAGAATCTTACAAGTAGGTCATTTGTCTGATGTGCCAGATGTGGAGATTATAACTTCTGTTTCATCTGACTAGAGTGCATGCAATGTTTTAATGCTATGGAAATCTCTGGTATGGAGGTCACTTGAAATTAGCAGAGAAAAGCCTTCCTAGAAAATAGGTTTTGTGTCTGCTTAGTGCTTTATTAGTTTTGTAATAAGTCAGATGTGTTGAGTATGCTTTTTGGATTTGAACTGTTAAAATTCCCTGTCAGGACAGTGGCTGTGTTAGAACAAGGAAGACTCTTTTACTCTTTGAAAGTAGTTTTGTAAATTCTCTCTGCTACTGGACAAAGAAGCCAAATGAAGGAGAAAAACTCTACCTACTGCTAGGAGGAAGAACAAATAGATAGATGCCTGAAAAACAGGTTGGATAAAGTAAAGTAGAATTTCAATACTCATAAATAGCAGCTTGAGGGATAGCACCTTGGGAAGAAATCTGCTCCCATGTGTTAGGTAGGGAGAGATGACTAATGATGCTTCACGTTCACTGCCTTCTGGGTTTATTTCAGCAAAATGTTTGAGGGAAGGCCCATTGATTCTCTCCTTTTGCATCCCATAATTAGTTACTCTGAACAGCTTCTCTATTATCCGTCCTTTTTCTCATTTGTTTTTCTAATGTTGTTCCTACTGTGTGCCTCTCTACAAAGCTACATGTGATCCAACTGTGAAGTTTCAGGTTGTCCGCAGGACTTGGACCAATTTTACTATGATGGCTCCAAACTTGTTATATTTCTCAAACCAGCCCAGTGAGCTATGGAGGAGCAGGCTAGACCTTAGTACAATAGGCTGTAAATTCAGAAGGTCTTACTCATGGTTGTTTTCTCCTTTTCTGTAAATATTTGAGGGTGAAAATGTTAAGGATGGAGTTTCCATTAAAGGTCAGATAGGTACTTACTGCAGTGGATATTGACAAAACTCCCAATAATTCAGAGAAAACAATATTAGTCTGCACCTTGCAAAAAACTACTAAGTTTCTATAAAGTCAGGTTTTTTTCAAAAACAATGCAAATCAATATATGTATTATCTTTTTCATAATATTTTCCTCATCTGTGTAATTATTTGCCTTGGTCTTTTACCTTCACTTCTCTCACACAAACCCGAGAAAAGCCCTCCCCTCCCCTCCCCTCCCTTCCCCTCCCCTCCCTTCCCTTCCCNCCCCTCCCCTCCCCTCATTGTCTGTGAACAGTCTGCAAATGTAGAACAATCCATCAGATTCTTTTGGTGTCAGTATGTTTAAGGATAATTTAATCTCATGTTTTCTATATTTTCTATATTTAATTTTTTTTTCAACCCCAAAAACAGTTTGGGTTTTTCAACAGCCTTAGAGCTTTCTCGTGATCCTTTTGGATCGTGTAACCCACTTTGAGAAGCACTGACTGAGGTCATTACTTTATGAATATATTACCCCAATTAGGAGTTTTAATGTGATGCTTTCAGCTTCAAGGGAGACCAGATTACAGGCCATCTGGCAAGGCAGAACATGCATATGATGTGGGTAGCTAATACTGTAAGAACTTAAATGCTTACCCTGTGCTTCAGTAGCGCCCTTTGTTAGAGGATGACTGAAGGGATATTATTTGGTGGGCAGGGCCTGAGGAGTTTGTTTTGTGCAGGATCCTTATTACTGTGGTTTGGGAGAGCCCAAAGATTTTATAATTTATGCTGTTGACTCTTATAATCATTATTGCATACCTGTTCTCATGTGTTCATCTACTTCAGCTAATTTACTAACATTTACTAATTGTGCTAAACAACATGGTTAGGAACTCAAGGCAATACTAAAAATAACACATAACTATTTCTCCACTTTATTTAATATATCTGCAGGAGAAGTCATCACTTTCAAATTTTTTCCATTCTTCTGTAGGATTTTCCACATCAAGCATTAAGCATCTGAGAGGCAAACATTTGTGTTCTTAGAGCTTGGATTTCCAAACACCTTTAAGCTGATACAATCTTTGAAAGAATTGATCCTGCTCTATTGCTACCTCTGGCCTTTTGTTCTGTCCCTGCAATGTTTTTGCTTATGCTGCCATGAACATTTGCATGGCCAGACAGTGAATCAGATCAGGGAGCTGATTCAAGTTGAAACTAATCTGGTATTGGGGGAAAAAAAAGTTGCTGTTTGTTCTCCTTTCCACACCTCTATTTATGCAAGCAAGAAAGGGAAGGTGACCTGGGGATATGAATGAACAGTCAGGTGGAAGAGATGTAGGGCAGCTATTTTTCATAGTAGCAGTGGTTAAAGGCATTTTGAAATTACACCCTTGAATTTCATCTGTTCCATGCCCTGTGCAGGCTTGCCAGGAAACAGTTGTGACTCTGAGGTGTGATTTCCAGGTGCACTTCTCAGGTGCTGGTGGCAGCTGAAGTAGCAGTCATTGCTTGCTCTGGTTCCTGTCCCCACACTGTGTCCACATGAGGATATGCAGTAAACATGGACAACAGGGAAATGCTCTGCTTCCTGAGGTGTGAGTCATTTTCCACCTCCTCTCCCTTCCCCCGGCTGCTCAGCTTTTCTGATCTGGTTCGATCTGTGGTATACGTTTAGATGAACAGCTGTGGAGGTCATGGCAGAAAGAAAGGGAAGCTTCTGCTTCTGGTTTGACATGCATAGTCTAAGGGAATCCCGGATGGGGACAAGTTCTGCCTTGCCTTCAGCACCCTATCTGTTCCTAAATAACTTACCCCCTTTACTTTCAATTCTTATCTTCTCAGGTAAGTCTCAGGAGTAACAAGGCAAATGGTTGTTTTCTTCATTGCATTGATCTAGTTACCTCATAAAACAAACACTCTGCTCTTAGTAATGTTTGGTGGCAAAGGTAGCAGAACGGAAATGAGTGACAGCGTTTAAAACATAATGATAGGAAGGAATAGTTCCTCCTAGCCCAGTACAATTTCAGACCATCACATCACTTTTTGCCATTCTGTACTTTGTATTCCATATGATGATTCTTCTGCCTGCACTCCACCCGGCACTTTTCCTCAAAATGGAGTTGGACAATTACCTTCTCTGCTTCTGCAGCTCCTCCCTACTTAGCTTTAATTGTCCCTTTTGGAAGCATGAATGTATCTTTCCCAGAAACATCCTTCTATCACTGTTTCATCCACAAACAAAAGGAAAATGGAGTCAGTTATGCCAAAAAAAAAAGAAATAATAAAGGTGAAAAGAAAAAGCTAGCTTTTTACATACATTGTTTCACACAGCACCATATTTTAACTACAAGAGTTCTATTTCTTCTTATAATCTTAAAGGATTTCATGCTAGTTTATGCTTGTGCAAGTGGTTTATCTAACACAAGGACTTTTGTGGATAGACTGCTCCAGCCTGGGAGTCTAGTACACCTGCATCTATGAAAGTAGGCCAGATTGATTTTCAGAAGAGGAAGAATCTGAAAATCCCACCACGAGTCTGCAATTATCAATAGCTTGAGGGAGTCAAGTGGTGTATCATCACAAATGTGCCCTGTTTGTTCCCATGACCTACCACCATCTTCTAAGCAAGTGGTGGCGTGCAGTCAGTTGTGAAGACTCTTTACTTGTCAGCAAATGCACATGGCAGAAACCCAAGTGCAATATGTCTTACCTTGAATTTTTTTTGTAGCTATTTTCTCTGCATTCTGGCTGTAGGAAGGGTTTAGAGTAATCTGGTGCATGCTGGCTACAGAAGGAGGGCTCAAGTAGTGAAGGCTCTGGATTAAAGATTATTTCAGCTGCTGGCATTTATGTAAAAAAAAAAAATTTACTTGCATCTTTTTCTCATGTCTTTGTTCTGCTAGCCTTAGCAGTAGAACATTACCTACTTGCTTGATAATGTAGAACAAAATCCTCAGAGTTTCTACTGCATTTGACTCTGAAATATATAAGCATATGCTACCCCATATCTAGAGGAAACTAATAGTAAAAATCTTTGAATGAATCTTTCTTGAAAATCTGCTCATACTTAGACAGTATAGCTGGAAAAAGTTCTCATTTTCTCTCATTGCTCAAATTCAAGCACAGAATTATTTTACGGAAAAGTGAAGAAGGTGTCTGGAAGAGAGGTAATTTTTTGTGTGAAAGTTTGATGGCAGGAAACAAACTGTAGAGAGGTCAGTTTTGAACATACTCTAAGTAACCTAGTTTTCATCCATGTCTCTCTTTAGAACCCGTATTCCGTTTAATTATGTGATAGAATGTGATTTTCTTTGAGTATCCAGCAATGTGTTAGATCATTTTTAATATGTCATCCTTTTGGCTTTCATCGTCTTACTGAGACTGCTGTCTCTGTAATGTGCAATTCTTTATTTTTATGTACCCATTGAACAAAAATGTCAGTGTGAAATGATGCAATATTTACTTGTGAAACCTTCCACAAATTTTTGAGTACAAATTGCTTTTCTTGTTGTTTGAGTTTGAATTGCAAGTATTTTAAAAAGCAGGGGGAAAAGGAATAAGGAAAAAAAAAGAAAGCATTTGCTCTGTAGACAATAAAGTACATTCCTTAGATAGTCCAGTAACACTTGGTTATTCTCCCTGAAACTAGTGCTACTGCATTTGCTCCTTTGCTAAGCATTTAGACTTGGGTCCCAGTTGCCTGCAAGATTTGTTATGCCCATTGAAGTACAATGAAGTAATATTTGCACTTTCTTTTCCTAAGCGTATTTTTGTTTGATTGCAGGCGAAAGCACTGCAGAGTTGAAAGCCAGTTTGTTTAGCAAGTAATGTGGGATATACTTGTATAATATACATATCCATAGTGATTATGTAATGTTGTTGATTAAATTGCTTTCATCACCCACCACTTAGCTAACTCATACTATCCTGTGGTAGTTGGTATCCAAGATTTTTCCTCTTCTGATGTTATATGTCAAAGGGTCGTTTCTGGTTTTGTTTGTGCCGTCTTGAGACATTTTTGTGCAAGTTACCACTGAAATCTTGATTCTCCTTTGCTGTGCCTGGCCCTAGTTTGGCTTGCCTGCAGCCCTTTACCAGGAGCTTGCCCTCAGCATGCAGCAGGATGCTTTCAAGGTATCTCCTTCTTCTCAAACCACCTCCATGGAATAGAATGTAATCCTGCCAAAGCAAAGGCATTGAGGACTGTTGAAAAACCAATCTGGATTTAGCTTGCATGCTTTCTTCAGCAGCTAGGTTCAGGAGAAGTTCCAGTGATGAGGGTTCCTGAATGTAGTCAGCTGTTCGGTTTAGGGGTTTGAGGTCTGCACAACTCTTGAAGGTGGGGTTCGTTTGGCTGGAAGGGGTAGTCTTGCAATTATTATGCAAGATAACCAGAGATGTCAGGTGTAATGGAGTTATCTTTTCATCATTTATTGTTTCAGGCAGAGAAATTGCCACTGACACAGAGTATCAAGCTCAACCATGACATGGAGCAGTAGTTCTGCACCGGTCAGAACTACCCTCTTTTCAGGGCTCAGCCACTGCAGTTTTGTTTGCCTCTTGTCTCGTAGTCCAGGTTTCCAGGTTTGGGAATATTCCTGTAAGTTACTGTATGAGGGAGAAGGTACACAGTATTGATGAGCAGATGCATATTTAAGAATCCAATGGGTTACTAGATCTGTAAGTAGGCTTACTGTTGCCAGAAAAAAAGGTCTTTCCCCAGCTGTGTTGTTCTTCCTACTTTGCTCATTGGACCTTTGATAACACGTCACAGCTCACCTAACCTGCTAGAACATGATGTATCTGCCTTCATGTTATCTGCTGCAGCCCAGTTAGTGTTTGGGTGGGCTTATCTGATGGGGTGCATCAGATAGGCTGTGCTGGATTGACTAAGTACCAGCCTGTGTAAAGAGAACGTGTCTGATGCTGGGGACTGGGGGTTTGAGGTGACATGGTAGAAACCATCGCTAGCAAAAAAGAGCTATTACACAGCTCCAGCTGTGGCATGCAACTCTCCTCTGTTCTTCTTCCTATGGATCTTAGGTCTCTGGTCCTCATTTCTTCCCAGGTCAGCTAGTTTCCCTTGGGATAGCCTCTCTTCTGAGACGGTGATTCTGCAACAGTTACAAACTGAAATAATACGGGCATGTGTTTAAACAGATGAGAGTTCTCTCTTCAGAATGAAAAGTATGTCATGATTTTGTCTCCTTTTGCTGTGTATGTGTCCTCCTCAAGTAGCAATCTAGCATATCTGGCTTGTTTTTGTAGTGGGACCTCTTGAGAGTATTTGTTCTCTAACTGTGTTGCCTGAATGCAACTGTGTCTGACTGAACACAATTTACATGTGGGTTGTTCTAGAGCCAGTTGATGCTATTATTTTGTTTGGCAAGGGGAGATGTTGGAAAACTATTGCTTCCACATATTGTTAATCCTGGAGTAAAATGTCCAATTCTCTTATGTCTAGCAGTGGGGCGTCAGGGAGCCGTTCCCTTCCCAGTGGGATTTTCTAGTGGGATTGTAATTCCATGTATTTTAGGGAAATAAGATCTACTGCTGATAAAGTAATAGTTTCCTTCTGTTTAAGTAGACTGTAAGAATTTGGCAGAACAACTTGATAGTAGACAGGAACGTAACATGTGAAAATAACTAATTTTTAAAAATTGGCATTCCTGACTATCACCTGTATCCCATGTATAATACATATCCTGTGTATAATTACACAGAGCATGCATAACATTGCTGCCCTTGAAGCATGTTCTTGCCGAAAGAACAAACAAAACTTCCAAGGCATAAAGTCAGCCCTGACATTTTGATTTTGAATTATTGTTCTGGCCAGATTTTTTCTTTGCTGAGTTTAAGTGCATCAAACTTGGCTGGCAGTGAGCCAGGAAGAGTGCATTTCATGAATAGCAGTATGATTAAAGCCAGCACAGCTTCCTCTTCTATGTTACAGGGCTGTGATCATTTCAGTGACAGGAACGTCCTTGGGTGGAGCGTGCCATCCTGCCATTTGTGCGGTTCCGCTGGGCGAGACCACAGAATTTCCCCCCAGTGTGGGGAGTCACTCAGATCTTTAAAAATAGCAGGAAATAAATTGCTTTTTAATTGGGGTTTTTTAATAAATTTATTAACTGTGCACTTGCAGTAGTTTGTTTCAAGATAAATTAATTGGTTTTAAATTATCTTAATAGAATTAAGTAATTTTGTTTTGCAAGTACCTTTGCTTCCATGATGCTAAACTCGAGTCAAATTAACAATAAGTAATCTGAATATTACGTGCACTGCCGCCCTCTCCATTCTGTTACTATGGCTCATTATTTTTGCATTGTGATTGGACAGAGGAAATTGATATATACAATATTTTTTTAAATCTAAGTGGTGGTCTTCATATAGAGCCTGATGTACATCTCCTACTTGTTTAAAGATCCATTTGAAGTAGATTCCTTTCGTTCATACCTAAGTTTATGCAGAAAATATTGGAGAGGCCCTGCCAAGGGGAGATGGTTTGTTCATTTTCCACTGTTGATGATCGATGTCGAATTTTGGAACTTCTAGAACAGATGCAACTCTACAGCTCTGTCTGGTGTTCACTACCAGTGCTTACTCCTCACCTGAGGAGCAGAAATAACATCTCCCCATCTGTCTAGCTGGCAATCTGCTGCATGATTCATATCTGGTGCAGACAAGGTTATAAGGCATCCTGTTGCAGTCACCGATGGGAATATTTATCTGCCTTAAAAAAGAAATGAGATCTCCCTACTTTATTTTACATTAGCTGTTGAATAATAAGGGGAGGAAAAAGTTTGGATGTTCTTTGTGATTTAAATCTCACTCTGGTTTAAGCATGAAAGGCTTCACAACTTATTTTCAAATGTTCAGGAAACTTTTCCCTCAATTATTTTCATGTAACTATCCCAATAATATGCCTGTGTGTAAAAGTTTGACCTTAACAGCAGGTGCTTGAAACATTCTTGTCCAAGGAAAAAAATCCTTATCTTTCTGAGGCTTTACTCTGGGAAGTATAAATATTTGTTTTTGAAAGAACGCTGCTTTAAAAAAAAAAACCTATTGACTCTTGGAAAGTATATGTGCTCAAATGAACATACTTTTCAGTGCTACGTCTGAAATTGTAGTGCTACAGAACCAGAAATATCATCCATAGTTCCGTCTTTGGGGTTTTTTCCCTCTGTGGGGTAAACCTACTGATGAAAATTGAGATAACTGAAAAGTATAGATGAACAAACATATGGTGCTGCTATACAAGCACGTTTTTAGAAATATAGACACACACATTTAGAAATATAGACACAACTTGCCAGACAAGTGATATGCTCTTTTGGGTTTTTTGATTCATAATATTTAAGAAGAGTACAGAGTAAAATTCTTCAGAGTCTTCTCTGTTTGGTAAAAGTTGAGTAATAATTCTAGGAGAGTCATTCCATACTGCTTTGCTTTTCCCATGGTGATGTATTTTCTCAACTGAGCATTTGTTCCAGAATAAATACATGTGGATAGAATTGATTGAGAGTAATTTGACCAGTCAATGTACCTACACATGCAAATACCCATACATTGGAATGCTGAAGTTACATTGTGCAGTTTTTTGAAATGCACCTTTTACTCATTTCTGACTATCAGTATGAAACATGCTAGCTCATATAATTATAGTGTTGTTTTGTACTTGCAGCTTGGAGAGGCAAAAAGGAAATGTTTGATTGTATTTGTCAGCAATACAAGATAATCTGCTGTTGATCAGCTTTGTCCTTCTCTTGCAGTCACAAGGACAGGGCATCTGTAGGCCACGTTTTAGAACTCTGCGGGCTACGTTTGGTCTTTGGGCTGCATGTTGAGCAATCCTCACTTAAAACCTACAAAGCAATTACCTACAACATGCTCGAAGATGAGACCTTCCAATCTTATAAGATTATTTGGTGTCTGCTGGTTGCACTCTTAAAACGCAATCACATCATTACATTCATCTGAAAAACCACCATAACTGCATTTATCGTATTTGGTCATTGACCCATGAGAATCCTGCTTTCATGCTCTTCATCCTGCTTCACAAAAAAGGACAACTCTGGAAACCAGCACTTCTTATCTTGTGCAAATAACTATGAATGTGGAGTGTGTTAAAGCACAACAACAATAAGGGGGCACAGATAGGAACATGTGTTGACCATTTAGGAGAGAAAAGGTATTGATTTGCTTCTTTGTGTGCCCAATATCTTTGTGTAGAAGAGCAGGTGGCTATAAACATGGATATGTGTGTATGTGTGTCTGTAGCTATAGTTAGTTTTTTTGAGTGTTCCTGTTGGGGTTATTGGAAAACCAACTGTGTATAAAGCTTTTCTGCTTTAATCTTTTGTGCACCACGCTTGGGTTTATGTAGGTTATACTCTCTATGCATTCATTGTGCACATCCAAGAAATGCCTTTCTCAAGTAAAAATGTCATGTTTGTAGATGGTGGAGGGAGGGTGTTTATGTATTTAATTGTTTTTGAAAGCATCAGTAGTTCCATAGAGATTGTCGGTTTAGGATTCTATGGGGTTCATTTTATGGCATTCGGCTTTTTCTTTGCATGTCTTTTTGTTCATGTGATATTAACAAAAAAAAAGGCTTTTGAAAAAATGGTAGTTAGCCAGTACTAGAAATTGTTATTAGCCAGAACCTGTCCTTATCAGTTTTTGCTGTTACAAAATCTGTTTTCTTACATGGAGTTGAAAGAGTGCCTTCTCCCAAGAGTGCACTTCAGCTGCAGTTTAGAGCAATCACATTGGTTCAGCTGCAGTTCTTTTTTCTCTCCACGTCTTCAGCCACTTGTTCCCATTTTTTCCCCCCTGCACTGGTTCCCACAGTAAAGCAATTCAGAGGACTAAAGTGGCAGAAATCTAACCCAGAGAATAAACGTGCCTCCTACTTTTACAGAAAAAATCTAAAGTGAATACTTTGCACTTAAATATTTTGGTACTGAATGTTACTTTTTATCGCTGTAGATCTATGCAGATTTACAGTATGTAACTTAGGAAGAGTGGTGGACATTTGCATTTAGATTTCAGACTTTTCATGGCTATGTCTTATGAGAATATTTTTATACTTAGTACAGCTTTAAAAGAAGACTATTCATTGTACAGCTTCAAAAAGTGCTGAACTAAGTCAGGAAATATTGATAAGTTTGAACATTCAGCCATATATAATCCTCTTTTTATGTTTGCATTAAAAATAAAATCTTAAAATCTTTAGTTAGATTGATCTTATATACCACTCTGTTATGTCTGATCCTCTTGTCTATGTATCCTATGCAAGTCTGTGTTCTGTGTGGCTGCTGGAGTTACCTGAAGCCCTTTGTAAATTAAAGCCCTTTTCCAGCCTACTCATTTTTATTACCTGAGTAGTTGGTGAAAAGAAGGAGACACCTCAAAAAAACAGTTTGGTCCCATGTATCTTGGACACCTGTCTTTGACAGGCAGAAGTACCCTCTGAGGGCAGCCCTCTCTGTCTATTGGCTGGAAAAGACAGTTGCATGTTGGATCAGATGTCTCGTGGGCATAGGGATAGAGTTAGGTGAGGTGAGCTGGAGAGTTAATGATCTATTAGTTCAGTTACAGGGGGAAAGATAAAACTGTTTTTGTAGAGTGAAAGGAGAGAGATAACCACTAAAAACATGAATAACGTATGGCTGTAAAAAATAATGGAGACGAAGGGAGTTGAAAAAATTAATAGCTAAGATTGCTTTTAGTTTTTGTTAAGAAATGCATTGTTTTAAGATATCACTGAAAGATTTTGTTGATCCTATTATTTCCAAATACTCCAATGCAAAAAATATTTTCTTTTTGAGTTTTAGAATGCTGCTAATTCAAGGTTGACAACATAGGAATGATCTGCATAAGCATTTGCCTATTTTACTCTAATTTCTAGTTTCGCACCTGATCCCTTGAATTCTGTTTCTTACGTACACTGTTGTGGCAGAGGAAGCGAAGCCTCTGCTTAGTAACCAAAGGCAAACTATGGATTAGACTGCTCTAACTGTGAAGTATGGGGAAAGAAGCAATTTTAGTTGTCAATGGGTTTCAGCAGAGATGTCTTTAAATAATTTATTTTTCTCCTATAAAGAAACAACACAAATAGAAGATCCCAGGAAACAATGGCGGCAAGAGCAAGAGAGAATGTTAAAAGATTATCTTACCATAGCCCAGGATGCTCTCAGTACGCAGAAGGAACTGTACCAGGTGAAAGAACAGAGACTAGCACTTGCACTGGATGAGTATGTACGGTTGAATGGTGCCTACAAAGAAAAATCAAGCTCTCGTACAAGCTGTAAGTACAGTAGAGAATACAATGTAACTTCTTTGATCTCTGCCTTGCAGGGGATCCTGTTTCTCTTTAGGATAAGTTTTCAAGGTTTGCTAGGAGCACCTTGTACTCTGGCCTTTTTTTGAGCTAGCATCCCTGCATTATTTATTTATTTAAGATAAAGATATTCTGCTGGAGAGAATCCTGTTCTCTCTGATTCAATTGAACTCCTTTGAGCCATGATTTAGAGCAGTTGGCTCTGAAATCTATTTTGTCATGCAGTCTGTCGAGACAAAACTCTGCCAAATCTAGGTTGAAAGTGAATAGGATCTCTCGCCTTCCTGGCTGCCTGCTGAAATGACCCTTCTGTGTTGACAGGTGTCTGCAAGAGACCAAGAAGGGAATGTGTTGCTGATGTATATGAAGAGCAGACAGTAATTTTGTAGCCTGTGTGCTGTGACCAGGGGCGAAGTAGAGATACAGGTTGTTGTCTTGGGTAGGGAATCGAAGCACTGTCAGAGGCCTCTTATTGGCCAGGCACCTCTCTTAGAAGCAGATAGTGTATGAAAGGAGCATGTACATCTGTGGAAGAACTGAGTGCCAGATCTCTGAGACTTCTGAATAAATCTTCTGCTTTCCTGAGATCTCCTTAGAAATTACAACTTTCAGGAAGAAAGTGATTGCAAGATGGCTCAGCTAGAAGAATAGGAACAGAAAGCAAGGAATAGAAAGGCAGGGGGAATGAGATTCTACTTCAGGATCCTGGGATAAGTAAATGAGGAGAGATACCCCATAGCAGTAGGGGAAAAAGGGGGAAATTTTGATTATTCAGTAATTATTGCCATGCTGCAATGATGACTACTCTATAAAAGGCTAGCTTTTAAAGTATTATATGTTTTTGTGCACATTCTAGAGTTTTTGATCAATGTCAATTCATCAAGGAAGGGACTAATTAGTGACTTAAAAGTACTTAAATATTTGTCTTTTTTCTCTTTTTTAAAAAAGTGTTTTCAGGCTCTTCATCAAGCACTAAATATGACCCTGACATTCTGAAGGCTGAAATCTCCACTACAAGATTAAGGGTGAGAGTCCCTACTCATATTCATAACTTCGGATTCTGTCTGCCAAGTTTATGATTATAGAATAAGCATAGCTTGAACTAGCAGATGTATCCTGTACTCTGGTACTGAAATCTCCAAATATTCTAATTAGATACCATTCAGAGGTTTAAAGTTAATTTTTAAAGCTGTCTCTGGTACTCTCAGATAACACATTTTTGGAAAACTTTGACAGATATTCTAATTAGGTGTAGGTTTAAATAAATCTGATCATTATTTTCAGTTGTATGCTTTTGTTTTTTAAAGGAAGAGTAAAAATAGAAAAGTAGTAGGCTAAGGTGAGCTACAGCTAGATGACTGTTTTTACACAACATTTCTTCTGTGAGAAATGTATCATTAGCTACTTGAGCTGCCTTAGAAGTTTCTGTTGGTTTGAAAAATACTTTTCAATAATGGTGTGAAACCCCTCTCTTGTGTCAAAATGGAACAGTTCAGATCAAGGATGAAAGTTTCGCATTTTGAAATTGCTAATGAACACAAATCTGTGATTTGGTCAGCTGTGTTCAGTACAGTCAGTAACAAACTCCATAGAAAGAACTTCCATTCCCAGGGTAGTCCCTAGTGAATTTCTCTCGAATAAGGAAGAAATGGTGTGGAAGACATTTAAAGTATCTATAGTGATTTTGTTTATTTCAGTGGCATATAATGCTTTATGGATAGCCTAGACTTTCTGTAGTTAGTAATGAAAAAAATTACATCAAAGCCTGCAGGTTAAAGAGACGGCACCTCACAGCATAATTCTTCCCGCGGGCTGGAGTACAGACTCTGGGGGAGCAGAAGCAGCACAAATGACAGCATTTACTCAGCTCTTCCATTGCCCTCTCCTGGTTTCTGCACAGAGCAGCACTCTTAGAAGCCTCAGAGAGTAACAGCCTCCTTCACCTGGAGTAAGAGTTGTGATTAGGAATCTAAACAATTAATGTCTAAAAGGAACTGTGGAATAGCTCATTAAAATTTTAAAACCCAGTATAAATCAGGGGTGGAATGCACTCTAAAACTCCTGTCTGGATGTTGCCCTCCTGACTATTTGTTCATGAACATCTGTTCATCCTTACCAATCTCAATTTGTAGTGCCTTATCCATTAAGGCAGAGGGTTGGTGGTTAGTGAGGGGACTTACTCGAATGCTGGAGGTGGGAAGAGAAATTCTGTAAGCTTAGTAGGGAGAATCAAAGGCAGTAAGGACCCTATCAGGAACAAGAAAGAAGAGACAAGGCAATAGCGTCTTTCTGAAATGAGCGGAGGAGTAACAGATGTTTCCTTTGGCAAGGCAATCACCAGTATATTTAGGAAACGAACAGTGTTGTTGAAGAACAAAACACATGACGAAATTTAAATATAGTCATCTACTTGTCAAAGAGGGGAAAATTCAGGCATGGTCCTGTGCTCACTTTTTCCCATTACCATTGACTGCAAATCTACAAATTGCTCACCGAGGAGAGAGTCAGATATGTTAATCAGAGTGATTCACTTTTTGAAGGTGCTTTCCTCTCCTCATTGTTTCTTGGAGTCAAGGAACCTAATGTCCTGCTGGTTCCCAACACCTGATTTATTGGCATTACAAAGTCCTGCATATGTGCCTAAAATAGGTGACCTGAATCTCGTCTGCAGAGTTTAGAAGGGTGCAGTCTGAGAGTATCTGTATCAGCATAAAGTGTGTGGTCATCCAAAGCCACTGGATATGAAAACTGAGATAAGAAAAAGTGGAACCCTGTGATGCTAGGGCTGGAAAGTGGCTGTCATGGAAGATGGCAAGAGAGGTATGGCTCTTATCACAGTTCACCCTTATTTGAATGTTTGAAGATGCTTGCTAATATGCCAGCTTCAGGCATTTTGCAGTATTTGCATGCATGGACTTAATGAGAAACAAAGTTAGTCATTAGTAAGCTGCTAGCCAGCTACTTAAATTTTGCACATTGTTAGATCAGTTGTACTAAACCAGGACTCTTAGCTCACAGTATCTGAGGCTTACTGGTACCATCAGGTTAATGGTGGCTGAAGGAGGGAAACTCAGCATTCAAGGAAGTTCTGAATTGGCCTTTGGCCTTTTGCTTGTTAGCTGTGTGTAATAAATATATGCATGTGGAGCCTTCTGGATACATGAACTTCCTATTGTGCAATAGGTCGTGGAGAAAATACGGCAGAAATCAGACAGCTGTTAAATAAAATAAGCAGGAGAAGAAATATTTTTCTCACCAGATTAAAATTCAGGGATCAGTTCCTGCAGTAGACTTTGAGTGGGGCCATTTGGGGTCTTAATTAGTAATCAGTAAGATAACTCAAACAATGCAAAGCATACGTGATCACAGTAAATTTTATGCATATGCAGCAAGTGAGTAGGGAATGCACCTTTATAAAAATGCACCCTTTATAACAAGGGCTGGAGGGGCTGGGGCAGGTGGCCGTGTCGTTCCATTAGTACGCAAGTGCTGGGAATAGAAAGGGCTTAGCACAGGAGCCTGTTTCAAGATGCAGTTAGGAGCAGGAAAGAGAGATCTGTCAGGTGACTGAAGATGATGTGCAGAAGTGGGAAGGGGGGGAATGTTAAAACAAGTGAAGAGTTGTGAAAAAGCAGGAATTATATGAAAGTTTTGAAGGAGAAGACAAGGAGCCTAAGAACAGTTTAATGCAGGGATGATGCGGTAAACACGGAGGCTATATTATGATGTAGGTCACATCCTTCTAGGATAATGCACCCAACTCACATTTCTTGATAATGAAATGATGATGAAGTACAGCAGAGGACACTCAGAAGATGATCTTGAGGAAAAATATAAGAGCTTCTGCGAGATCCAATCCTCTAAGTTGAAATCAAGTGTACCTTCTGCTAGTAATATACATACATGTTTCTGATTTTGAAAGGAAAAGGTTTAACTATTCTGTATTTTTCAGAAAAATTCGGACTTGTTTCATACTTTATACGTCACTTTAGCTGGAACAAAGAGGTGATACCTGTTCATTTTCCTTACCCTTGATCAGAACACTTGAGAAATTATTCTTGGGCTTTTCGTACTAGTCAAGGAGAAAATAGCTAAGGAGCACTGAATATATACTTAGAGAAATTATCTATTTGTCACGCTAACTATTCAGTATGGTCAAAATAAAAACAGCTTTCTGTCAAGTAAAGCAGCTAGTGATGATAGTTTCCAAAAGCCTGAACCTAACCCCTCATCCAGAGAACAGATTTTGCTTTGAAGAAAATGGAGATTGAAAGCATTTTATTTATTGTCACAGAAAATACATTAGCCAGAAACTGCAAGCTGGAATGTCTAAGTATCATTCACAAACCCCTACAAAGACTGTGTAAATCACTAGTTATTTTAGAAATTTAAAGCATTTTAAGTCTCTTTGAAAGCTTCAGCAGCTGCTAATGCTGAATGCTTTTAGTCACCTGGCATGCTAGGAATCATACTTTGTTGTTGTTTTTTATTTCTTTTTAAAAATATATTTTTATTTGAAGAATATCAGCAAGTAGGAAGTCTAGGGGGATTTGTATACAAAATATCTTGGAGATATATTTTGAAATTAATTTCAGTTAAGTGGTCTAAATTCTTGATATTAATAGAAGACTTTTTTTCAAGAGTTGAAAATCTGAGGAGCTTATAAAAACAAGCAAGAATTTTACAGAGGTAGGTGACAGCAGTGGACTTTTATCTTTTCCTTTTTTCGCCTCAATGATTGGAAAATTAGAAAGCCCAACAATATCTGGCTAGTATGTAGAGTGCAAATGAGCTAGCTGTAGATGTATAAATACCAAAATCTTGGACTCCCCACTTCAAGGAGGCATTTGTCTCTGTGGGTATGCTGATGACTAATTTGTGTTTAAGTACATTCGTTTTTAGGTGGTTCCTAAAACTTTGTTTCATACATTTGGGAAATATGACATTAAAAATTAAATGGAGGATTTTTTAATGTAATCTTGATTCATAAATAGTTTGTAGTGTACTCATATCTGCTGACATCTGAAATAGCAATTTTAAGGTTAAGAAGCAATTGACCATGCAAATTTAGTGAAAGTAGGGAATATTTTTCCAAAGACGTTTCTATTCAGTAGACACGTATATTTGTGATTCGAATGTCTTTAGTGATTGTTGTCTTTGGATTAAATGATTGTGAATTATATATTTAGGGATCCAGTGTCTGTAAAGCTTTCAAAGAAAGGATGGTTCCTAGAGAAAAAAAGAGTCCATTTTGTCTTTTACAGTGCAAATGACTGAAGAGCTTCCAGGAATTAAAAAGTGAAAATATAATAAGACTAAAAGTAAACAGTCACGTCCCTGTAGGACAGTTGGAATGCATGCTTAACAAGTGAGAAGTAAATTACTTGTTAAAGTTCTCTCAGGTTTCATAACACAATATGGTATCAATACAAGTAAGGAATGTGATTTAATCTGCTTGTGTCCCTTTAATACTAAAGCATGCCCTTAGACATCAGGAAGAGAACAGATCCTCTTTTTTTTTCTTTAATGTGTGTCAGTAGAGCAATTTACTCTTTTTCTCTCATCTGATGTAGAGCATACATTAATTGTTCAAAGCCATGTGTTACGTCGTTTAACAACAGGAATTTTCTAACTCTTGCTTTGATTTAACACACAAGGTTAAGAAGCTGAAGAGGGAACTCTCTCAGATGAAGCAAGAGCTGCTGTACAAGGAGCAGGGCTTTGAAACACTGCAACAGTGAGTAAATGAAAATAGTAGAAACTGAATTAATTCAGTTACCTGATTTCTTTTCTTTGGCATGGAATTGAATCTATTGCATCTGAGAGAATTGTTTTGGCAGAAGGGGAGAATCTAATAACTCTGCTGTAGTTAGGAAATGGGAAATCTGTAGAAATGGCAACCCTTTTGTGCAAGTGGGAACATGAGAAATTTGTCTCCCCTCTTATTTTTTTTTCCATGGGGTAGCTTGTGTTGCAAAGAGGCAGAAAGAAGGGCAGTGGTCAGGGATCCCGAGGACAAAATTAGCTGCTTTGTGTGTCCAATTTAAATTTTTTTTTTTAATTTTGAAAAGGTACTTAGGTCTTTCTTTCCTTCTTCCCCACCTATGAGCTCAAAAGAGAGAGAGAGAAAGGTGCTGTTCTTGGAGGTATGAATAGTACACAACTCTGCAGGGTTGGAAATTAGTCACAATTTGAGGATTAGAGGCCTGACTTTCTTTGTTCCAGTTGCTGGGATGCCTGGTGTCCAAAGGGCTGATGCTGAACCGGGTGAGCTTACTGGGTATTTAACCAGTTACATTACTAGCAAATGAATTTTTTTCAGTCTGAGAACTCCCTGCTGCTCCTGCCTTACAAAATTAGGCCCTAAAATATTAAACATGACTGGAACTGTCACCGTAAAGAACATGCTGCACAGGAAACCTTGCTAACAAGTGTGTTTTCTTGACTAATGTGAAGAGAAATTAGTTAATGCTAGCTGTTTCCCACATTGTGGTATGTACCCACACATTAAGGATACATTTCCACAGTAAACTGCTGAGCTGTTTGCTCGTAGTACACTAGTTCCAGTAGCAGAAGCAATGTTGCAGCATTAGTGTAATGTTGTCTGGATACATTTACCCTTTTCCTCAGGACCTCCTGTGTTCGGCAGGGTGCTGTCAGATAAGTAATAATCTCTGTCCTGGAGAGCTTGCAGGACATGGACAGAGAATGGACAAAAGGTGGGAAAAGTCCAGGTAGAGGACTAAATACGGAGTAGTTATTTGCAAAGGATGACAGAGCATCTATGTTTGGAGCTGAGAGATTGGAGTTCAGTTCCCAGTTATAACCAAGATATCTTGTAGGCTATTGCCTGTGTATTTTGATAGATCAGTTCTATAAAATAGGCATTTTTTTAAATGGTGAGAGAGAAAATCTGGTCCAGGAGGTGACCAATCATCATTACAGACATATAAAAATAGATTAAAAATGTGGGGGTTTTGTATGAAGAGCTTGAAGTCAACTGAGAACTAAAAGTCCTCAGCACACTAGGAAGATGCCAGTTAAGTCTCTATCCTCCTTCATTTTGACTAAAACAGAAATGTAAGATTTGTCTGTTATTTAAATATATAAAGACCAGCAAGGATAGTTGATTGAATTTAACCATGAATCAGATCTCATTTGTAGTAAAATTTAGAAGAAGAAAGACATATTGATTCTAAAGCTTAAGGTAATAAAAACTCATGCTGCTGTCCCGGGATTAAAGGTTAGCCAATCATGCTGGCTTTATTATATTAATTCAACAATGAAGTATTGTTTTAAAGCAGCTTGCTCACAAGCCATTTTGATAGGAATCCAAAGCATGTTTCAAAAACTGTCAACAGCATTCCACAGAAACACAATGGACGTTTGTTTTTAAGATTCAGTCACCCACTTTCAAACAGTACTAATCCCATTAATTTAAAACAGGATGATGGAATATCTTATATATCAGAGATGCTTCTTGTCTATCTTAATTACATACAGAATAAAGCAGTTGCAATTTGAATGTGGCATGTCATATTACTAGACAGAATGTGGTGTATTACCCAACTGTTCATTCATGATCCCACTTGTTGGTGTATCTTGTATCTATTTGACCTTAGCAACCTGAAACGTTACCAAAATTGAGAGTTGTCAGACAGTAAGTGCCTGCCTATGAAAGAGTTTGAGGAACTTTCAAGCTGAAACAAAAATATCCTTGAATAGGAATGACTGCCGAGTCACAGAGGTAATTTCCCTACACGAATGCAGTTTAGTTTGTACAAGAACTGGAATGTAGAGAAAGGAGAACAGACATGCTCACAGCTTTACAGACTACTTTAGAACTTTGATGTTTTTGTGGCCAAAACTTGGAGAAAAATAGAATACAGTTGCAGGTGTTTTGTGCAAGTTGCTGTTCTTGCAGGGGATGCTCATGCTCACTTCTGATTTGTTCATTCTTCACTCACAAGGTTGTTAACTTCCAGGAAAGATGATGGATGATGATAAAAAACAGAAAAACAATTGTATTATAAAAGAATTTATTCTCTACTAAATGCTTGATTTTTGTCAAGATGGCTGTTGGTTGGTTTTAATTTTTGAAGCACAGCTGCAGTCATTTCCATGATGCTATGAAATATTCAGTTAAACTAGAGACCAGAGAAATGTGTTTACAAACTGTAGTTCTTGAAGGAAATATGGAAATACTAAAATGAATCATCTTTTTATCTCTAAGTTTAGCGGAGCGTTGTTTTATTATTTTCAAGTTACAGCTTTTAAAATCATCGGTAGTTCAGGAATTTAATGAATTGTCCAATCTATGACATATGGTATTAATTATCCAGAGATTTTGTGAATAAAGAGAGCCTGGAGACTGGCTGAGCAGAACAGCTGTTCCAGACAGTTAATGCCCAGGATTAGGGCGAACTAGAGGGAAGATGAGACAAGAATGGTGCTGGTTAAGTTTCTGCTCAGAAATGCTGATTAGTACCAAGAAGCCTGCCTGTCTGCCCGTGTGGGCAGTGTGGGCTTGGGTGGAAGGATACTACTTGTAATAAATTCTGCTTCTGTAAGGAACACAGTTATTATTATGAAAGGTGTACCCAAAAGCTGCTTCTATGCTGCAGAGAGTTATGGTGGGAATGGGAATTCTGACAGTTTTGTCAGCAATAACTCTGTGCTCCTTGACATTTTTGCCAAGGATTAGGTTGTATTTGAAGGGAGATTTCAATGTCATTTTTCCTTTCCATGTCTGTTGCAGCAAATGGTACCTCATCTCCTTCCCTTCTGTTCTCTAACTCTGCTTCTGCCTGAAGTAGAACAGCAGAGATATTAGTATGATTTTCTCTGTCTGCTATTAATATTCTCTCTTTCCACAGAATTGACCAAAAAATGTCTGGAGGCCAGAGCGGGTATGAACTGTGTGAGGCCAAAGCCATCCTGAAGGAACTGAAGTCCATCAGAGAGGCGATCAGTTCAGGCGAGAGAGAAAAGCAAGATTTAATGAAGGTATTTTGATTGGTTAATGCAAGTTTTTTGTGGATTTGTTTTAACATGGCTCACTTCCCTAATGATAAATACTTTGCATTTTATACTTTCAAGGAATTCTCAAAATTCTTTGAGCCAAACTAGTATTAACATAAATGTTCAGATGCAGAAACTGAAGCCTGTGACATTCCTAGTTCAAAGAGCTGCTCTATGTCAGAGAATACAGATTTTTTTTGAACTTGTATGTAAGGTACAATGCATATGTTACCTCTAAAGCACAATTTAGAATATTAAATGGACAAATGGATGTATTCTGAAATGCCTGACCATTTTGTAAATGAGTGAAAGCTTTCCTAATCTAAATTGTCCTATTTCCATTCCTGAAAGCAGACTTACTTTTTTTATTTTTCAGCAAAATACATAATTGGTTGGCAAATTAAAAAACACGAAGTCCCAAAACAGACACAAACCCAAATGAGCAGCTTTTACATTCTTACAGGTGTTGATCACCCTTAGTGTCACCTACCAATGGCTTGATTTAAAAGGATGGATTGCTTAATATGACATAAACTCAGAATTTTTCTAGTGGAGTCTTTAATGTAAACACCTTTTAGAGATAAACTGGTATAAACATGGTAAAGTGCAAAGGAACTTTAAGGCCACTTCCTTCTTTAATTCCTGGACAGAGTCTTGCAAAGCTGAGGGAAAAATTCAATATTGACCAAACCACGGAAACGTCTGAACCAGACTTGAGTTCCAGCTCTGTAGACTCCCAGCTGTGTTTTCCTAGACAAACTCTGGATACAGGGTCTCAGACGGACATTTCTGGTGAGGTGAGCTTTTTTCCATTTTGTCCAGTGTAAAGAGAAATTGAAGCAGAATGCTACAGTTAATGGAATTGGAATCAAATGGCTGTTGGCTGTTGCAGATAGCATATGTATGTATACTTGTTTCACAGAATTACTTAGAATCACTCACACTAGAATTACTTTTCTGATTTTTTGCCCTTGAATTTTAAATCAAGATTCAGATGAACTTTATACATTTATTATGAAGCATTAATGGCAATCTGATTTAGTCAAACAGTTCCAGTACAGTGACGATCAGGAGAAGTGGATAGTATTTTTTTTGATCTGTCTATAGGATATGTTTCAGCTTACAGACCTAATTAAATATGAAGATTTTTTTTTTTTTCAGGAAAAAAGATCTCAGAATTTAAGTGCACAATTTCATTTCACACAGATGAAAAACTGTTAGTGGAACTACTTTTTCAGTGATTTACTAAAACCTTGTTTCGCTGATGATATATTTTACATACACAGAAGGCTGTTTAATTTCGATACCTTCTTTGAAGTTCTGCAAGCTGAGTTTGTAAGAAAGACAGTGTACAAGGTTTTCCAGACAAAGAGCTTGTCTATGTGTTGTAACAAATTTATTACAGTCTAACTTAGAAATGCACTGACATTGTTCTAAATTCTGAGTTCAACAGAATTCATAGCAGGAGATAGGAATTTTTGGTGCAGTCACTGCACCAAAGAATTCTTTGAAAATGCTCTGGCTTTACTGTGATGAAACATGGGCAATTGGTAGTACAGTAGTTAAAAATATATGAAGTGGCTCAGAAGAGAACAGCACTGTTTTGTACATCTGAGTAGATGAGATCCTAACTAGGCATTTAACAGCAAGCATGGAGCTGGCGGCAGGGGTGGGGGGGGTAGTTTTATTTTTCTTTAAGTTGCAATTTTTCTAGCCTCTGCCTAGGTTTTGTTGGTTCGTTTAAAAGCTTTGCACAGTAACGAGGCTACCTTGTTTGTTTGTTGGTTTTTTTCCCTCAACAGATTGGAGCAAGAAGTAGATCGAATTTAGCGGAGAAGGTCAGACTCAGTCTGCAGTACGAAGAGGCCAAGCGAAGGTAGCGGGGTCGGTGGGAGCGGGGTCGGTGGGAGCGTGCGGCCGCAGCGCGGGGCCGAGGTGCCGGTGCCTGAAGGGCCGGGAGGTGCCCGGTGCCTGCGGGGGCCGGGATGTGCCCGGTGCCCGCCGGGCAGTTCCCGGTGCCCGCGGCTCCAACACTGTGCTCGCAGCGACATCCAGCGGGCGGCACCGCCGCGCGCCCTTCCGGGGGCTGCCGCGCTCGGGAACGCTGCGGCTGTTCCTTAGCGCTAAGCTGGGTGTGTTAAGAAACAAAATTAAAACAGTGACAAATTACTGGCAGTTCCAGGATTAAGGGAATAGAGTGAGCTGGCTTTCTGATGAAAGCAGTCTCCAGGTTATTTATGTCCATTATATCCTTCTTCAGGATCATCATTTCACTTTACTGGTAGCACTGAAGGCTCGTCAGTTTTAGAGTTGCTTCAGACTTCCAGTGCAGATTTAGTAGGCTTAATTATTTCTTTTTTCCCCTGGGACTTTAGATAATTTAAAAACCTGTTATCACTATGGGTTGGCTTCTTTTTCGTTAGTTTGACGTGAGGAGTAAAGAAGTCAGGAACTGCTCCACTGATGAATGTGGAATGCCTTTCAAATAAAGTTCTGTGGTGCTTGCCCGTGAAAGTGGTGTCATCTTGATGAATTGCCACAGCACTGAAAAATGGCCATCAGAAAGTAGGACATTCAGGGTTCAATTGGCATCTTCTGGTGCACCAGAAGTGTTGTGTAATACTGGGACAAGATTTACTGTCGGGATAGTGTTCTTATGTGGTATTATTTTCTAATAGTTGTCACCAAATTAATTGTCAGCTTTTCAGAAGCCTTATTGTTTTTGTTGTGGAGGTTCTTTGTAATTTAAGGGAAATAGAAATCTAAGCATTATTCCACACCCAAAGTTTTGGGGTTTTTTACTATGAAGAACTGAACAAGGCAACAAAATAAAAATATAGTGTTCTTCCTCAAATGAAAACTGTGCCTAAAATGCCATTTAATCTGGGATATAAATATTATTTCAGTTGGAAAACTGTGGCATGATCATTTAGAAAACTACAAAAATAAATTTGCAACTTATAAGTACTAAGTAACAGCGTGGTTGTTTTAAGGTTTTAAAGGCAGGAGCCTGCTCAACTATTTTTTTGCCTAATTTCAAATGTATACTTCCTCATATGGCGTAGTAGCTACCATCCTTACCAGTAACAACAGTAATCCTTTATATCCTCATCATGGATCATAAAATCTTATTGTGTAATCAGTGCATTCATCAAAGAACACCGAGGCTATTGTGTTTGTTCAATATTGAACACGTATGATTTTGGTTCACAATCGTCATGTACATAATGTTAATTGTCAGGTGGTCATTTAGATGCAGGTAGGTGGCATTGTTTCTCAGGCATAATTGATCCAAACCCTGATCACCCTCTGTTTTGACTGTGTCTTGATACCAAGAAGTCCCAGCATTGCATTTTATCTTTCTTTTGTAGGAACAAAAAACCTCCTTGAAGTAAGTCAGTTTGCCACTTCTATCTTGGGGGAGGGGGAAGAGAGAAAAAAGGAGAAACAGTACAGTGCTCAGCAAATGGAGTACTGCAGCACAGGATCTTTCTTTCTCACAAATTACTTAGCCAAGAACATGGGCTGAAATTTCAGTGTATGTAACTTGGAATAATGAAGATACATACCAGTTTGCACTTAAAGTTCAGTACCTAATTACACCACTCCCCCAAGTATTGTGGCCACTGTAACCATCACTGTAATTTAGTAAGTGTTGACATCTTTTCTGAAATATTAAATGTGCAAATTCTGATTTTTTTTAAATAGCTAAGATAAAGAGGATCTTGTAAGTGAACTTCTCTACTTGAAAATTATCAGATAATTTTGTACATTGCAGATTTGACATTGCTTAGCCAGCAGAATGTCTTGAAGAGGTGGAGTGTTCATAACTATGCTGAATTCAGCTGCAATTGTTATTCAAAAGAATCTGATACAGCATGCTGACAATCCTATCCTGATGTGGTGAAGATCTAGCTAATATTCCTTTTTGGCCTGTTGTGGCATCCCACCCTTAAGGGGAAAGGAGCACCCAAGATTCATAGATGCCTGTGGTCAAAAAGGAATGACAAAAGTCAAAGAGTCTGCAAAAACTTACCAACTTTTATTAGTAAATTATACACACAGCGTGGAAATTGGGATATTAGTCCCTGACCTCTGAGTATAAACAAGTGGTGATGGATTTTGAATAGGGGGTAGAATGAAATTGGAGAGGAGGAGAAAGGAAGAAAGAAAGAGAGCAAGGAAACAAACAAACAAACATCACCAGTCCTGGCTCCAGCATCGATCCATCTGATGGGGTGTCCAAGGTCCTGGGGCACCTGTGGGGGTACCTGTTTATAGCCAAGCTTTCCTCACCCTGGAGTTACGTTTCTCGCTTCCTATGTAAGTTAGTTATCATGAGCAGTCTGTTCTTCCAGACCTTTCTGGAAATGGGTTGAGGGTTTCAGGGGCTTTGGTGGTCTTGATCCCCCCTACTGCAATGGGAACAGCGGTTGCGCAAACTCAAGCTGTTGAGTTCATTTCTCTCTTCTTTAGGTAGCTCCTGTCGTATTGCCTTTTTTTTAATTGCATAGAAGAGCAATGCTTTTGTCTTAAGATTTGCTGAAGTGAGCACCTTGCTGCGATGCACATTCTTTCACCATGGTCGTGTCTGTTTCTGAGGAGCTGTCAGCCTCCCACCGCGTAGGAGAAATCCATCATACTCGTGAATGAGGAAAGCATGGTGCCACTGCTGTTACCAGACTGATTGCTTTCAATAAAGCTGTTAGTAACATTGTGACTTCTACTTGAACTGGAATAGGAGCAACTAATTTTTAACAAAAATGCATATTGCTGTTGGCCTCGTATCACTTCTCTCTTTTCTGGGCTTTGTGTGCTGTGCTGGACTCAGGCAAATCTGTTTTGTTTTATTTTAGCATGGCTAATTTGAAGATTGAACTCTCTAAGCTAGATAGTGAAGCCTGGCCTGGAGCACTGGATGTGGAAAAGGAAAAACTTATGTTAATCAATGAAAAAGAAGAGCTTTTAAAGGAGCTCCAGTTTATTACACCACGCAAACGTACTCAAGATGAGCTAGAGCAGCTAGAAGCAGAAAGGAAGAGGCTTGAGGAAGAGCTGGTGTCTGTGAAAAGCACACCCAGTCAAGCACTTGCTGAAAGGTAAGGGTTTGCCTTTTGCTAATATTAAATGCTGCTTTCTGCAATCTAACCTTTGTACTCATTGCAGACCCTGAACTATGCCTTGATGGGCTGTTTTCCTTCAGTGACTGTTCTATGTAGATCTTAATTAAATTTGTTATTAGCCCAATGGGCAGAAAAACAAAGAAGTCTTCAGTACTGTGAGAGAATGTGAACACCCTGTATGTGCTCTGCAGTATCAGTTGCTCTGCGCTTGTTACCAGCATGAAAATGCCTGTGACAGATGTTAAATAACTGAGGAATGTCAACATACCAGCGGGAAGGCAATACATCATTCACTCGTTTCTGATAATAGCTGTAAACTGTTTGAACTCAGGTTACAGAGATTATCTCGATTGTTGCAACATCTGAAGCCTTTCATTGTGAGTTTTATTACAAACAAAAATGTAACCAAAAGGGGGAAAAAACCCAAAAAGTTCAGATGAGAAGCATAATTGCTGCAAAACTTTCCTGACTTGCTGCTACTTAACTAGTAAGCGAAGCTACTCTCACAATAAATTGTTTTTAGCCATATTCAGAGTTTGAGAAAATCAAAGCTGACTGTCACAAATGGACTTTTCATCAGCTCTAAGTGGAAATAAATTTAGGGGCACCTCTAGCCCACATAAAATGCAATAAACACAAAATGTCATTGTGTGTATCAGTATAGTATGCCTTACTGAAGTAATACAATCAGCATTGTGTGGCTTTCTTACTTCCCTCTACTAGGAAACACCTGCTGTTGCTCCAGGGTGCTGTGTGGCAAAATTCCTGCTATAGCATTAGAAGCTGAGTCCTAAATTGTAGCTGAGTAACAAGGAAGTTTTTCTGTTTACAAAGTACAAATGTGTGTATTAGGCAAGATTTTTTAACATTTGTACACTTTATAATAGTTAATACTGCATTATGTTAATAATCCAAATATGTTTTAGAAGAAGGGAACTATATTTTTACAGGAGAAGCTACCTGTCTGTGCTAGTAGTACCTAAAGTACCGTGGAGCTGTTGCTCTTTGACTTCCATTACTAAATGGAAGGATCAATAATAAAATCACATTCTCAAATAAGTAATTTGAATCTAAGATTTTGATAATATGCTGGTGTATAGCTAAATCTTTTCTCAAGCTATAAATAGGTAGCTGGTGTCTGAATCTTGTGGTTTGGATTTGCTTTAGTGCCAGAGAAAGTTCTGCACCTGACTGTTTTCCCATACATGTCAGATGCCAAACTTGAAGTACCAAGGGCAAGTAAAATTGTCCCCCATTGTCAAGAAGAAATGAATTTTCCATGTACAGTGACAGAATGAGTTGTTGGAGCTTCCTTTTTTTCCCTCTCTTTTCCTCAAACCTTTTTCCTTTGATTTTTAATCCTGAGAATGTGGAGTGTTTGGGCTTTTTTTTCCTGAGGTTAATGTAAGATATGTTGTGCACTGCGGGTTGAGGTAGCACTTACAGTGGCTTCTGGTTTGCTTTTTTGTTATCCCAGTGAATCTCCAGTGAATTTCTAGCTTCAACTGTTTATATTAAAACTGTCTCCTTTGGTGACTTCAGAGCACATAAATTCTTTCACACTGGGCTATTTTGAGGATTATTTCTAGTTTGTCTACTATAAACATAAAGTAAATCTTCATTTTCAGAAGGATTCAGATGATGAAACTTTTTCTGAAATGCTAATTTAAAAAAAATACATTTGTGTCAGATCAATCAGCAGCATTGTTTCTTGGAGATGAGGGAGATTCTCCTCTCCATTATCAGTGGAGGAGCCATGCCATCTTCAAAATATTGTACTGTTGTTGCATTACCATTTTCTTCTGTGAGGTTTCTTGAATGCCTTCAGTTTGCAGTGTTTTCATAGGTACCGATAAAGAAGCAGCAGCATAAGAAGCTGTGGATCGTGCCAGAGCTTAATGCGATGAGGGTTCTTTCATTTGGTTTAGTGGTTTGGGGTTTTTTATTTCTAAAGGGAAAGGAAACAGGAGACGTGCTCTGACTTAAAACAAAAGCATTATAGCATAGCCCTGGGTTATTTTGGAGCAGGATGCTGAAATTGCCACTTGTAGATGTACGTGGATTCAATTTACAGAAGGAGGGTGTAGATCATAACATATCAACTTCAAAAAGGCAGAGACAGGGCATACTCTGACTGCTTTAAGAAGCCTTAAAGCAACTGTGTGTAGAAATAACAGGATTGTGGGATTGTTGAGAACTACTTGGTACTTTCTTGCCTCTGAGTTCCTGTCAGGGAGATGCCACTATTGCTTTAATCCTTGGCAGTATCTCCCAAGTAAACACAGCCATTTGAAGAGGTCCATGATTTGAGTACTTGATTGTGCTGTTGCCTGCAAAACTGGCACCTGCTCTTGTGCCTGTCACAAACAAACATGTCCACCTAAGCTTGCATTGAAAGGTGAGGTATGTGCACTTTTAACTTTTTTATGTATTTTCTTTAAAGATTCTCTGCCCCTCTCAACAATGTTACAATTAAGGATCAAAAGAGAGAGATGTCTCACTAACACTGAAGTCCCTCCTGCAATGAGTAATTGGTTAATTTAAACAGAAGGGGTGCAAACAGGAGAGACTGAGAGAGGCCCATGTCAGAATAGATAACACAATGGTTGTTTAGGTGTTTACACAGGGTTTTTTGGATATTAAAGTTCCTGCTTATGCTATAAAGAGGGAAGGTTCACTGAAAGTTTTGGAGGTAGGGTTTTTGGTCTTTTTTTTCCATTTGGCCTGATGTAGAATGAAAAAACTTTCCCTGAATCTCAATTTCTGAGATAATAAAATTACTTCCTGCATTTCCTCAAACTTCCACAAGTGATTTCATCACCCGGCTTGTGTTTGTGATTTGTGACTAGCATCTTTCTGACATTAGCCTGCAGGTATTAACACTTGTATTTAATTACTAGTAGATCAAATTGCTTCCAGGAAAGAAATTTTTTTCAGGTGCTAAGTTATAAGCGATAAATTATTTATCAGCCTCCTTAAGACAGTAAAAGAAAACAAACTGTTGACTGTGCTTTTGAGACAAAAACCAATGAAACCTTTTAGTTCAATAGTACAAATTCAGTTGCTATAGTGTCTCTCTTGAGGTGGCTGTAGGTGTGTCTTTTGAGGACTTCAGTCAGAGAAATTCCTAAGCTTATATTTTCTTCCTTGTCTTCTACCATTAGTAGTTAAACGCAGAGCAATTTCTGTGCCTCTTCCTGGAGAAAAAAAATGATAGTTCACTATTGAAAAGCCACAAAAGAGCTAGTGAAGAGCACTGTTGCTTGAGAAAAGCAGGATAGATTAGGCTTTAAAATAAGACAGAAGGCATCAATAAATAGTAAAATGATAGGAAAGAGTGTCTGGTACTATAGATGAACATAGTTCTTGGTGTGGAAACCTGCGTGTGTGTCTTCCTGAGCGAAGAATGAAATACTGTGTATGCTTTTAACAGCCTTAGCAGGTACTGGCAGATGAACACATCACTGCAGTGTGAGAGCACATGTGGTGTGGGCAGTGGAGTGGAAGTCACACCCTGGCTGACCTCGGGGTAACTTATTCACCTTTGCATAACCCAGATTTGCTCGCTGAATAAGCATGGGTGTAAGCAACTGCTTTTCATGCTTTGCTGAATCAGGGACTTAATGTCTTTTTACTGGTATCTGATGTTGAAAGGGAGTGAATTCTGGTCACTCTTGAGTATCTAATTCAGTTAATTCACTTTGTGTAAGAAAGCAGTGGTTGATGTTTCTTGTTTCTCAGATTAGTTGCTTGAGAACTTGTGACATGTATCAGTTGACTGAGCAAGGCCTAGAGGAGAATATAGTAATCCACAACTACAGGAGGATTTTAGCTGAATCCACTGAGAGAAAGCAATTTATTTAGTGTAAATGGAGTGATAAAAGGGAATTATAAGAGGGGAAAAAATTGCTCTAAAGGTTAGTGAATCATTTCTACTAGCCAAGAGGAATAGGAGAGTTCCCCCTTTTGTGGCTTTAGAGCTGCGCTAGATAACAAAGCAGGAGGCAATAAATCCTGCTTTCTCATAAAGGTGAACTTGATGATGAGCACTCTGAGGTGCTGACAAAGCTGTTGGGAATGTAGAAGTCTTTATCAAGGACTCCTAAATATGGTGTACAGTCTCAGAACCTTTCATTGAATGCTGCTTTGATTTGCTGTGCTTTATCTCTGTATAAAGATTCTGAAATTAAAGGGAGTGCTTTGATTTTAAACTTCAGAATATCAAAACTGGTATTACTGGTATTAGTGTTCTTTTGTTTTGTTTGTTTTGGTGGTTTTTTCCTGGTTTTGTTGGTTGTTTTTTTCCTGGAACTATATTAAGTGAGGAGGCAGTCTGCAGCATGCCTTTTAAAAACTGTATGAGTGCAGATCTTATTATCCTGAAGTTGCAGCTATTTTCCCAGTGCTCATCTGTTACTCTTTTATTGGGTGCATGTTCCCCTTGGTACAGTGTGAATGTTCCAACCCTGTGCTTGGTTGTACACTCAGCAGGTTTGTCACAGTGCTTGGTATTCTGCAGGTAAAGTCACTCTGCTGAAGCAGTTGGGGTTTTACGATCAGACCGAGAGCTAACACAGTATTTTGGATTTTAGTCACTGGAAACCTGATAAAAAAACGAGGGATCTTCACTTTGTTTCTTTTTTATCTATAAAATGTTCTAGTCTATTCTGTAATGCTTTCCTGAACTAATATGTACATCTTTTTTGCAGATTAAAATTGGAGGAGAGAAGAAAAGAGTTGGTGCAGAAACTTGAAGAAACTACAAAGTTAACTACCTATTTGCATTCACAGCTTAGGAGGTGAGACTGTACTGCATAATGTAAAATCTGTTTTGTAGTGGACCTGGATGTCTCAACTTCATTCTTAGGATTTTCTCTTAGCTGGAGGCTCAGCAAAATTTATTAATATTTAAGTAAGAAAAGGCAAGTGTAATAGCTTCAAGCATTTTGTCACCATGCAAACCTGGTGCTTTTTGTCACTTGTACTTTTATAATATCAGTAAATTTTCTAAGTTGATAATTCTGCTATTGTTCAGTAAACAACTTTTAAGTGTTCGGAAGGGCCTGCTTGAATTATTCTTCCTGACATTTTTTTCCCAGCCGTCCTCCAGAACTGAGGCAGTGACACTCAGTTTCTCAGGCCTGGCAGGAGTCCTTATCTCCTATTATTAACAGGACAAGATTGCATATTGCAGCCTTTGCCATAATTTAAATAGTTGGATTTACTGTGCACGTGGAGTGCCTCTTGTCATACAGATGGGAAGCAGTTCTGCTATAAGTTTTCTTCTATCTGGCATCTTTCCCAGGTGCTTGGGCAGAGGGTAGGCTGCACGAATTGCTCTAGAGGTGGCAACACTCCTGTGCTGCCATAAGCTCCATCTTGGGGATCCCTGTGCTGTCACATTGATCACATGAGCACCCACATCAGAGTGGAGCAGGTTAGGGGATATAACACTGAGAAGGCTGCTGTTACTGCCAGACTAGTTTGTCAAATCTGCAGCCTTCTCCAGAAGAAAAGGGGCTTAGGCAGCTGGCCATAAGCTGGATAAATTGCCCTGGTAGTGTGCAGGTTGGGCACAATGAGCTAAGCCAGGTACGGGTGCTTAAAAAACATAATACCCCAGGCAGCTTTTGGTTGTAATCTGTCATAGGGCAGTTTCAGTCAAGCTTCCCTCTCTTTCTTCTGTTTTGTGCTGGTTTCGTTTAGTGACATCAGTATGTTTGTGCTTTCTTTGCAGCCTCTCAGCTAGCACATTATCCGTGTCTTCAGGGAGCAGTTTGGGATCCCTGGCATCCAGCCGGGGATCCCTGAACACATCAAGCAGAGGATCGCTAAACTCGCTCAGCTCCGCAGATCTCTACTATAACCAAGGCGATCAAATTACAGATTTGGACTATCAGTACAAACTTGATTTCATATTGCAGGAAAAAACTGGTTACATTCCTTCGGGGCCTATCACTACTATTCATGAAAATGAAGTGATCAGTTCCCATGGGAGACTGGGTTACAGTGACTCTCCTTCAGCTGCAGACCATCCCAAATTGACTGAACCTCCCAAATCTGTGACATCACTGTCTTCCAGATCCTCACTCTCCTCGCTGTCCCCACCAGGCTCCCCTTTGGCTTTAGAAGCTGCATTTTCAGTGTCAGCTCAAAATTCCCCTCTGCATCACCTCACTACGGACTTTGAAGACTCTGACCTTTCAGGTGATTTTGCAGGCATTAGCTTCTGCGAGAACCAAATATTGTTGGACTCTGAAGCCAGAGCAGGATTTCAGATTCCTACAGATGATAAAGATCTAAATGTTAGGCAGCCTTTGCCTTCTCTACATGAAGGAAGTTCAGGTAATTTTAAAAAAATATATATATAATGTCAAATGTATATGTAACGTGAAAATTAACAGCTGACTCTTGAAATGAGGAGGTGCCTTGTGTAACTGAAGAGTATCTTGATCAGCATGCACTTGCCATGGTGGGCAGTCAGTAGTTCTGAGGGATGTTATCTAACTTCTAGTTTTGGCTGCAGAGAGCTGCAATCACCCTGATTCTGTCTACGCTTTTCAATAGCTATTTTAGAAAGAAAGTTCATGTATTGCAATCTGTCATGAAAACAATAACACAAAAGCCTGAAGCTGGATTTTGAAAGCATGGAGGATGCATGGTGTTCCTAGGTTTTATCAGGATGTGTGGATATAGAGCAAATACCCTCTGCTGGTTTTTTGATAACTTGAAATCAGATCCTTTCTTTCTCATTGAAGAGTAAGTTACAAACTGACATCCTCAGTAAAAGAGGCTTCTGGACTGAGAATTATGTGTTATGTGTATCTAATTATTTGAGCCTGCTGTCACTGAAAGATCTGCAGTTCATTTTGAGTTGAGAAAGACTGGTGACTACATGCCGTGTAAGTTACAGTGAGTTTCCCCATTTTTAACATGGATCTCACAGCTTTTAGCTTTTTATCCAAGTTAGAACAGAGCTCCTAAGGTAGTCTAGGCTCCCCATGCAGTCTGTGGGTAACTTCCAAAAGTTAGGACATCTTGTCCTAAAGCATACTTCCCTTTAAGGAAGAAGGGATGAATGACTGTGAGTTACCAAGGTATCCTTAGTTACTAGTTAACTTTAACTTTGAGGTGGCTGAATTAGGTGTGATGAATTCCACTTCTGGTCTGCAGAAAAAGCCATGCAACATACTTAATCATCTGATATTGTCAAAACCTTTGGCGGAGCCAGAATTTCAAAAATCCCAGCTGTCAAGAATTGATGGCTTGTGCTCAGTTTTAGAGTGCTCACTTTGCTTCCTTTTGTTGGGGCTGACAATATGTTGTGCTCTCTCTACACATTTATTCTTTTCTAGTGTCATTCTGTGTCATTGTCTTCAAGTATGTTGCAAACCATTCATGTTTATGTTACACAGTGGCTCTGTTTTCTCAAGGAAGAACTGAGTGAGACACATTTCCAGTAGTGCTGAGCAATGGCAGTCCTATTTGAAACCTGGTCAGTACCTGGCATTTCCAACTGTATTTCTGAGCTGGTAGGGAAGCAGCTAACTAAGGAGTTTGGTGGTTTAGAATAAATACGGCCTAGCTCTTGAGCATTGTCCAGATTTGTTGCCAAGTTTGAACACTTACGCTTGGAGTTTTCCAATTTTTAATAAAAGTACCTGGACGTATTCATACAGTTGTATATTTTAATGAGGAATTTGCTTTTATTTTTGTAATTCTCTAAAGGAATTGTTGTAATACCTGTTGTCTAATTAGATTAGCTTACTGCAGTACTGTAGTAATTTCAGTGCTGGCCAGAGCAATGTGGCACCAGAAGAGAAAGGTATGGTGTGCTTAGTACAAGCTGGGAGTCCCGACTCTGTTTCACTGTGCAGAAAGAAAACAAGAAATCGACTGATGTCCTAATGGTCTGAACCTGTGAAATGCAAAGTGAAAAAACACGGAAGGGGAATTTGGGAGGAGGGAGTCTTTTTGTCCTTTGTCTTTTCAGGATAGCATAGCACAGTAGTTATTTTACTTTAGAGCCATATTAGAAAAGATTGAAACAATAATTATTTTTCCTGCCTGTATTTCAGCAGCATATCCTTTCCAAATGAACAACAATTTTCAGTCTGTCTTTGCAATCTGGCTGCAGCTCACCTAGTCTGAGAACTGAATTCAAAATGGCTTGGAATTTGGAAATACTCTGGGCTATGTGGAATCAGAACTTTTTTTTTTAAATTTATTTATATAGATCATTATTTTCAAAGGCATCATGTCGTTGTCTAACATTTTTTAACTTTTTGAGGACCTCTTATTCTGGATATTGTCAGGTTGCCTTTTGAGTCTATATAAGTAGTTAGGGTTTTAAAACATAAATTCATCCTTTGATTCTTCCCACTGATACTTCCTCATGTAGCATCATATGCATAATACAAATTGTCTTTAAACTTGTATTAAGGCTGCCAAAACAAGTATTTGAATTTTGAATAGCCAGGTATTAACTAATTACACTTTAATACCTCTGGTTTCCACAGTAAAATGGGCCTCATGGTGAGACTTCAGTACATTAACAGTGAGACACAGACCTGGGGTTGGTTCAGTGTTTCTACTCCAATTTCATTCTTGAAACTGCTGTGATGCTGAATGGGAAGGTTTGAACAAACTCAGCTGGAGGCATAAACCTGCATAGAAAATTTCAGCCTACACACTTTTGTAAAAACACTAGGTTTTTACAAGACTGCAGATCTGAATACTGCTGAATCTTAACTTGGGCATAGACAAAGACTCGAAGGTAGTACAGCTCCTATCATCACATAATCTGCGCTGGCTCTCTAGATGCAGTGTTCACCTGCTTCTCTGGCTGTCTCTGACTTTTCTGTACAGGTGAACCATAGAGATATTTGCTCCTCTGCACATGTCCCTGCTGTCAGAAACCACGTTGGAATATCATGTAGTTTTTCCACAGTCAGTCTCTGTCATTGTCAAAGTCAATTCGGGCTGCTGTGGTAATTCCTAAGGGTAATCAATAAATCATGTCATCACCTTCACCCCTCACATGGTGGAGGGGGAAGGGAAAGAGCACTTCATCATCTAGGAAAAAGCATTTCTACTGCCATAAATAAAAGCACAAATGCAGCAATCAATCATCTAATCTAGAGCCTTACATTTTAACATCCTAACAGGATGTAAAGTCATGATTCAGATGGGGATGATAATGCATGCCAATATCCTCACCCCTTGGCAGATAAAAGGACTGCATAGGCCCTCAGCTCACTGTGCTGCAGAATGTGGCTTCACGGCATGACACCCGCATATGAATGCAAGCTGAAGATTAATGCTAAGTAGTCACTGAGAGGCTGTAGCATAGAAAGTTTTTGATGATAGTAAACCAGAGAGGATTTTATTTCTAGCAGTTATATCACTGGGGAGAGGGTGTCTGTCTGACTTTTGAGTATTTAATAAACAGTAGGCAAGCACTTGGCATGTAGCTGAAGTGTTACCGCAGTGCTGGCTGTGAACATGGCAAATACTGATTTAAAGTTCAGGATAATGAGGGTTGATAATGAAGGATAATAACTAGCTCAACACATAAGGGTGATCATAGAAGTCTGTGTCTCTGGGAAGGAATAATAGTACATTTTCAAGTTCATCAGTCTGGTTATATCTGTAGCCAGAATATGTGGTAACAGCAGTACAGTCTCAGAATGTTTAATGATATGGAACAAAACTACTCTGTGGTACTCAGTTAAGGGTCACTGCTTTCAACTTGACAACTTTCTAAGCTACGCTCATCTCGCTTTCTGACTATTAATCTCTTGGACTAATTTTCATTCTTTTTCCTTTTTGTAGGTGGTGATTTACCAAGAAGAACAGCTGGTCATCTGCTTGAGGAGAAAACAGCTTGTGTATCTGCTGCTGTGTCTGATGAGTCTGTAGCTGGAGATAGTGGTGTATATGAAGCTTCTGTGAAACAGTAGGTTTGAGAAATCATGCAAGTCTTACCACCAGAAATTTAAATTTATCTGTGATCAGTTACACAGTACCAGTAGAAGTTGGTAATCAGCCCTGCCTTTTCTAGAAATATTTTGTACTTCCAGATGGAAAAGAAGGCATATTTGCCAAACAGAGAAGTTTGATTTGGGTTATTTTTTGTGCTTGTATAATTTAGTTGAATAGCATTAATATACTTCCTTATAATCTTGGGGGTTTTTTCTTGCTAGAAGTGTTCCCAAGAGAAAAGCTTGATGTAAACTATTCAGGTTCTGCCATGTGACTCTCTTGACACTACTCAGAGTTACTGGTTTTACTTCTTGTTTTGTTTAGGATTTTTAAGATTGCATAGCATTTTTTTTGAACGTTTTTATTTTTAAAAAGAGGTTATGGAAAAGACAAGAAAAAACTGTGTTGTAATGATGGTATTAAAATAATCCAGGCAAAAAAAATTATTTTTTGATCAGACAACTTCTGTAGGATTCTTCATACTACTTTATACAGTATTGCCTGTAATCTTCAGTAATCAGCCTAAGGCCTTTCTGAATCATTGCTGCAGTTGTCAAACTATTCCAGCAGTGACTGTCCCTAAAACAAGCTCTGCTGTTGTGTAGGCTCTGAAATTCTTATTTGGAGTGCATGCTGTAATTAAATCAGCATGTTTAGGAGAATGGATATAGGTTCTGTGTATGCATACCTTAATAATTGCTGAAAGCTAACGATAATTTTCCTAAATTTGAGTATTTGCCTGGTTTTCCTAGACCAAATGAAAATGAGGACATTGTATATAGTGAAGATGATTCAACAACTCTAGAGACTGCTCAGGTACAAATAGGACTCAGGTGAGTGACCAGCAAAAGGAATATTTCTGTTTATACATAAATGTGAATAGTAAACTTCCCTCACGTTGTCCTTTCTTTAACAGATATGACCACGGCAATTCAAGTTTCGTGATAATCCTAGTACGGCTTAGAAACCTTCCAGCGTTTTCTGTCCCCCTTGGCTCTAAGGTGTAAGTCAAACAATCACTGAGAAGTAGTGTTGAAATACAGTTTAAAAATTCTCTAAAGGAATCAGTTGATTTACAACTTAAGAGCACTGAAATATGTACAAAACTTTTCAAACTGTTGTAGTATTTAGCTTTTGCATATTCCAGCAATGCTGCAAGAAGAAGTAGTTATCAGGAAATTTGCACATTCCACTAAAGTGGAATAAAAAGGATTTTTAAATGGTGTTTTATCTAGTGCTTCTAAACATTCTGTAGCTTTGTGAGTGCAGAACTATGCTGTAGTTACTAAAAACATTCTTTTGATATTTTGACATCCTTTCAGCTCAGAATGTTGTCTTTTTACATTTATGTGTCTTATTGATGTAAAATGGTATTTAAAGCAGTATTTGTCTTTTAAGTGAGCTTTTAAAGGAAAGGGGTAATTTAATAAATTGCAAGCAGACAAGCACAGTCACATTGAGATACACCATCCCTAACAACTGGAGCTTGGAGGTCTGTTAAGAATTAGTTCTTGAGTCAAATTGGACCAACATGGAAAGTCGAAAAGTAAATTAGAGTGCAAGTCATATGTAGAAAATGAACAGAAATGCCTGAATATGTTACCACTGAATTTCTAATCCAAAATTCTCATCTATATAAATAATTACAGCTTGCCTTGGGGACACTTGTACTTGAGTGAGCTTTTTGACAGACTTCAGACTACCTTAAACTGTTGAAAAGCTTAATAAGATTGGAGTAGGACATAATCAATCCTTGGAAAATTTGGTTTTCTTGCTGGTTCCTTTCCCTTTGTATCCCATTGCCTTAAATTTGATTGGCAGATAAATAGGAAGCCACCGGGTATGGAAAGGATGCATTAAGGACAGGGGCCCTGGGTGCTTGTTGGATTTTTCTGTTTGTTTTTGTTAATAATAAATGGTTGTTCTACTACTATGCTTCTTTCTCTGAACTAGTCTTCCCTCTGCTGACCTTACAAGTCCACTAACATTTAGCACAAGAATACAGAAAAACTACAGAAGAGTAAATTTCTCATTTTTTAAATTAACATTAAGGACATGTTTCCTCTCATCTGTGACATGATCTTCATTGTTTACAGTACTAAACTTAGACAGAGTCAGAAACTGCTACCTCTCTTGCTACTACCTTACCAGGCACAAATTCCTTTTTGGGAAGTGTTTCTGCAAGGGACAAGAGGAGTTTCTGACTCATCTTTGTCACCTCTTTTCCATTCCAATGATAAGTTACTGTTCCATTTTGTTGCTACGAAGCCCTTAAGTTGATGGGGTGAACTTCTCCCATGCATCACCAGCAAGTGCCAGTTTCACCAGAGGTAAAGATTTTGTTTTGTTTCTGGCAGGTATATTAGAGTAGCAGTCCTTCCATCCTCCACTGATACCAGCTCTCTGTTCCGCACTAAAGTTCATCCTGCCATGGAAACCATTTTATTCAACGAGATATTCAGAGTAGCCATTTCTCAAGTAGCACTGCTACAGAAGACACTGAGAGTGGATGTTTGTGCTGTCAGTAGAAGTCGTCGGGAAGAATGCTTGGTATGTGGTTTTATTTCTGGTGCTTTTTTGGCATGCATTTGTTTGTAGTGTCCCCTGTCATTTTGTCCCCTTATTTTGATGGTCAAGGCTTCTAAAATTCCACAGCCCTTGGAGACAAAGTCTGAAGCATAACTTAGTTGTTGCTATAGTACCTAGAATACTGCCTTTCTCTGAAACTCATGATACAGAATCTAATCCTGGATAGAAAGTGTTTTGATAATTCTAACACCACCTTAACCCTTTAATTACAGATTGATATTCCATCTTTACCATTTTATACATAAAACCCCCATAAACTTCAATGCAACATTACTTTAATGCTAGGTTTTAAATTAAAAGCTGAAGAAGAGCCATAGTGAAAAAAAAAAAGAGAGCAAACCCTCATTATCACAACTTGTCACAAAGAACAAACTAAATTACGTTTTGGATGTTATTTTAGATTATATGATGGACACCTTTTTGGTCTTTATGATCTGTCTGTTGAAATAATAAAAAGGCATGACACTTATAGATCAGCCCATTGGAAGCTGTCACTTTAAATTTTGTTGTTAATTGTAGTCATCACCAAATCAGTGATGCTTCATTTACTTCCAAATTGCTTTTGCATGGTCTGGTACAATTCAAGTCTAGTTTTTCACCAAGAGAGGGATTTTAGTAGCACAGTGAGATTTTTCCAGTTACAACACACTGAAGAGATGCTGGAATCTGCTGGGGTTCATCAGCTCCAACTACTGTGAAACAGCCTCACTTTCAGGATGTAGAAGTTAACTTAATTCCTGGGGAATGTGTTGGCCTCTTTCAGTATGTAAGAATTTTCCCCTGAGGAAAGGGAAGGGCAACAGAACAAAAATGCAGCATCAGGCAGGATACAAAGGTGAAGAAAGGACTTAGCAATAACAAGGAATCCCAACGAAGACAAGGGTTATTTGCAAGATCAAATGAAAGAGTTGGGAGTACTACCCCCAGCAGAAAGCCCTGGATGACATGACCAGAGTCTTGGCAAGAGCTCTGTGTGCAGCCCAGTAACTGTGGAGATAACAGACTTTGCCAAAGAACAGAGGATTTTAATCTCCAGGGCGCACAGCCCAAACATGAGTACTTCAGAAGTTTTCCCAGAGTACTAACTCAGTGGATGTCAGTGCTTGTCCAAATGAAAGGGTTTCTTAATCTGTTTTACTGGCTCTTCATCTCCTTCTTCCCTGGTTTGAGCAAGCAAGGTCGTCCATTATTTGCCATGCAGATGATTTTTGTGGTGGGACAACTGAAAAATCATGTGACACTTGCTGCGTCACGAGCTGGTACTGCACAGGTTTTCATTACTGAATGCACTAGAGGAGGTGTGTGCAATACCATGGCATGGAAGGGTGGGGAGATATTCTGAAGACTGAAATAAGAGATGGCAGAATGGACAATATGGAGGACTTTTCCATGTACTTCTATTTGTCTATTTTAACTGGAAGTGGAGGGAAATACAAACTGTACAGTTAAAAAGGGAATTCAGGTTCATGTCAAATTTGTGCTGCCTGTTTTGCACGATAAGTACAGTAGAATTTCAGCTGCTTTGTAGGAAACAGAACAAATTTAAATAATTTTCTTCCCTTTTCTTATTTTGTGCAGGCTGGGACTCAGATCAGCCTGGCAGATTTATCACTTTCTGATGAGACCTGTACTCTGTGGTACAACCTGTTGCCTTGCAAGCAGAGTCCTGGAAAAAAACCCAAGGAACAAAATGATGAATACATGTTTCTGTTAAGCAAGCAATCACAGTCGTTGGACTCACTGGACTTGGTGAGCAATGTGTTGGCTATTACTGTGATAGCAAGAAAAAAGCCAGAGACTCCAATTGTGCTGTTGCATCCTAGTTACTTGAATGTGTGAACTGCCCTCTCCTGAAGGTCCAAGGCCCTGTTTTGCAGGCACCTTTGTCTAAAGTGACTTTGTGTCAGTAGGGCCTATATGGGGTGTCAGACAGGAGTGGGGATAGGGCAGCAGCTTTTTACTGGATACAAAATTGCACTCCCAATTTGAAACCCTTCAGCTGTGTTTCTTTTCAGAAAGAATGTTACTGAAGAGCTTCCTTAAGTGTATAATTTATTTTCACATGCACACATTTAAAAGTGCTATTTATCAGCTGTTTGAATTTGCATACGTAAAGCCATTGCATTGAACATGCTGTTTACGCAAAACATACTAACTCTTCTGGTTAAATAAGCTTTTCTGCTTTAATCCCTTCTTAAGAGAACTGCATAGAAAATGTAGCTTTGAAGAGCACTCTTTTTTCACCTAAGAACATTACAAGTATGAGAGGGAAGACGAGAAAATACATTGAAGGATGACAGGAGCATATTTGATTGCATTATCATTTTAAAACCGATTGTTTTTCATTGAGTTTTACTCTGTATAAAAATAATCATTCGATGTGCTATACACTGACAATTCAAACCCTTTATCCTTTTGATTTGGGGGTCATTGTTTCTGCTGACATCAGGGAGCAGTAGGGTAATGCAGCTCTTGCAAGAGTTGTCATTTTTTTACCTGTTATGTATCATTCAATTCTGGTTTCATCTTCTTTTTCCTTGTGAGCAGGATGCTGTGTCAGCTCTGCTGGAGAGGACATCTGCTGAGCTAGAAGCAGTAGAACAAGAGCTGGCTGAAGATGAGGAGCAGGAACAGGAGCAAAGGGCCTCTGAGGAAGACTGGTAAAGCCACTTTTCCTCTCTCACTGTTCATGCCCGAATGATTCAGCTCATTCTTCCTACTCTTAGATAAACAAAAGGGCTGTACTTTTGGAGATCATAGACTCATAGAATGGTATAGGTTGGAAGGGATCTCTAAAAACCATCCAGTCTAATACCACTGCCATGGGCAGGGATACCTTCCACTAGACCAGGTTGCTCAACACCCCATCCAACTTGGCCTTGAACATTTCCAAGGACAGGACATCCACAGCTTCTCTGGACAATCTGTTCCAGTGCCTCACCACCACTGGAATTGCAGTAAAGTCTTGTTCTCTTGTATGGTCAGTTCATTCACGTTCTTTTAGATTTACAGTGTCTTGGCTGCTCTATGAACTCCTACTGCCAATGCTCCTCCTTTCCATGTACATCTTCCTGTGAAACCACTTGGGCTGTGAAGCCACTGGAAGTGTAGCAAAATATCAAATATTATAGTTGCATTGAGTGTAACAAGCAAGTAATAGGATTTGAAAGGAGAGCTGCTGTCTGACAAAGTCAATGTGGGTATGCTTCCATTGATGGTCTTGTTTTTGAAGAAATTGTGAGCTTTCCCAAGAAACAGATTTCTTGCTAAACTGCTGTTTGAGTTCTGTTATCGTGCAATTTCGTAGCTGCAGTGTAGAAGTAAATACATGCTTTATTATGGGGGAAGGGGAGAGTGGCATTTTTGTTTTATGAACTTACTATAACAAAAGTCCTTCAACATTATCAACATTACAGCTATTGAATATAGTGCAGGGTTGTCATAACGACCTTGAAGGCGAACTGTAGTAGTGCTTGCTGGGTTTTGCTGAAATGGGCCTTCACATGAACTTAGTTGAAGTATTTGGATGATAGTTGTTTTCCAGGTCAGGAAAATGACATCATACATGGGTGCAGGTCTGGGCTTTCTGGTATCTTTCTCTGGTGAGCTTTTTCAGTTTCAGAATAAGCCTGGGCTACTTCTGTTCATACAGGCTAGAGATGCTCACAGAGGCCTCTGATGAAATTGTGGATGAAGAGGAAGATGGCATTAAGCTGGCAGTAGAAGGCGACTGTAATGATGACATGGGGTTACTCATGGATGCACCAGAAATGAATGAAGACAAGAACAGAGAGAACAGTGATGAGGCCCATGAAAGCCAGCAAGCTGCTGTAATTCTAACACTGGTGAATATCTCAAAATTCACATTCCTGCAGTGTCTTACTGTGTCTAAAAATCTGTTTCTGAGCAAGTAATATAGAAGTCTGCTGCATCTATGCATTTACAGTTTGATGTGGCCTTTGCTGTAGCACTTGTCAGTGTGTACTTGTAACAAAATTGCTGTGGTCACTTCTGAACTATGAAGAGGACATTGGACAAACATGCTAGGCAGAACGCCTAAGTCCAGGAAAATTAACCAAGACTCTTTATCTTCACTTTTTTTGTTGCATATGGAGGATATTCAAACTACAAGAGCAGTTCAGTAGCTTCAGCTTGTGCATATTTAAAATATTTCTGCACATCTGTTTCATTGTTTCCTTTTTTTCCTTCAGATTCATCTGCTAAACAGAGGAAAACACATGACATGGGTCAAGATCTTTAAACCAGTGCAGGGATTTCTGTATTTTTTCCCTTTATTTTAGGGCATGAAATACAAAAACTGTCTTAGCAGAAAAAAGGACAAAAGATTAATGAACAGAAAATTCCAAAATGTGTATTAAAACTGTGTATACTTTTGAACTATTGAGGGTACTGTTGTACCCACACACTGCATAAAGCAAATTCTAATTCCATGTTCTTGGTAACTGTTGTCTTTAAATTATATTCCACTTTCTTGGAAGCACTTCTGGTAAATGTTTAGTAAACATATGCCTGATGTGGTAGCACACTCTCAGAAATAAAATTTTTAGAAGCTTTCTGCATCTTAATAAAAACACTGTTGCATGTTTTAAACCCACAAGTTCTATAAAATAGCAGAGGTAAAAAGACAAAGAGTGACATCTTGTTCCTTCAACTTTGTGACAATACAAAAGTTTAACATCTCAGTGGACTTACTGGAAACAGTAATTAACTTCCAATTAATGTGGCAAGATGCCAAATGAGCTAAGGCTGTGGTATTAAAAGGACTGACAGTCTGCTGTGTAGCAAGTGAATATAGATCAAAGCCCTAACTCGGCAAGGGGAGATGGCAAGGACAACATGTGAAGGTCAGACACGCACACAAGTGCTTTGCTAGGCCTCGGCTGGGTGGACCTGGACAATGAGTGAAAGACAGCAGACTCCACTGCAGAGCCAGCCTCAGCATAGATCTCTGTATGCCAGATCCTCTCGGGGTTGCTGTTGTGCTATTTAGGTCTCTGTATTTATCACCTGCACTTTGAAAACCATGAACCTCATTAAATTACCCAGGTTGAAGAAAAAGCCCCAGTGCACATCAGTAACACTGGACATTCCAGCTGCTGCAGAGCTTGGTCTAGCCCAGCAGCCAGGATGACTGCAGCATGGAAGTAAGCACAGGCTGTACCACCCACAGGGATGGGGGCACTTGAGGCTCCTTCTGGCACATGTCAGGCAACTCTAGTAGGCAGCAGGCTGTGCTGAGGGGCAGCAGCCAGCAGTGTCTTTTCCCTGGGTTCACAAGGCTAGTGAAGCTCTGGAGATTGCCATAAAGCAGCTCTGCTGCTGAGGCTTGGGGGTGTATGGCAGTATGTCTGGAAGGACCTGGGCAGTGTAATTTTCCCAGCTGCCCCCTTTCAGTGTGCACAGGCACCATCTCTGGCATGGCAGAACCTTGCTCTTCTGCAAATACCAAACAAAGTAAATATAAATATGCAATAATCATAATGACTGCAAATGGCAAAGCAAAACATTTCTTGCACTGTGTTTGCATCAAACCATCTGCCAAGCAGCAAAGGCCTTTCTGCAAAAGCTTTGGCTTTACTGACTACAAAGCATACCTTCAAAGCCTCTCCACACACTCTTAAACCTCTTGGGAATTTTGTATATCTTTACTTAGAATAGCTTCTCTGTAAATGCATGGTGCTTTTTGCCACTGGTCTTTTTCCATCCACTGCAAGGTGACGAGAATGCTGGTAAAATCCAAAGGCACAAAAACTACATGGTGGCATGTATCTGGTCTTAGACATTAAATTTCTTTTCCTAGGTTGATAAAGAGACTAACACTGAGGAATTGCTTAATGAGAACACACCAGTCCGACCCAAGGACAGAGCCAGCTGGAGCTCCAGACAGCGTCCCTTTGTCAGGAACAGCATGATAGTGCGCTCCCAAACCTTCTCTCCAGGCGAGCGGAACCAATACATCTGTAGGGTAAGAGGAAAAACACTTGGAATGAAGAGCTATTAACTAAAGAGTCATTTAACTTCTTGGGAATGAAGCATTAATGACAGTGAGTCATGTACCAATTTTCCCTGTGAGAAGCAGAGCCTGTGCTTTCTCTAGAGTCTCTCCCTATCTGAGCTGATGCATACTAGAATTGACTTTCAGCAGAATTGCATACTCTTGCAAAACACCTCAACTAGGGCAAAAATACATCCTATTGGAGAGAAATAACACAGATGCCTGTGCTGGCTGTCTGCAAAAAGTGTTTCCCTGCACGTCAGCAACTCCAGCACTCTCGCAGCAAAACAATTTGTTACAACATGAAATAGAATTCACTGTAAAATGCCATTGCATTACCATATTTTAATAATGCAACCATTTAAGGGTAACAGTGTGGAAAGAGCTCAGTCATCGATTTTAAATCTCGCTTTGTATCTCAGCTGGTTTTAAACCTAGGCAGCCCAAATCCTGCTGTAATTGCATCTTTGAAAGATGTGTGAGCGCTGCCTCGGGACTGGGTTTTAAACATGGCTTTGGCAGCTAAGTTCTCCAGTCTCTCTAGATCTATGGTAGCATGGAAAAAGAAAAAAATATTTAAACTGTGAGTCTTGTTGCTGCTAAACTAACTACGAAAATCATGTGTTTAAAGATTTAAGCATGGACTACCAGCTCTATAGATTTTAATCATAGATACCCCAGAAAAGGCAGTTTATTTTGATCTTCAGTTTTTGCAGGTTACTCATACAAGTACATCCTTTTTTAAAAAAATAATACTTACGCTTTAATTCCCCAGTTCAGTTAGAGGCAGTTGCCTTAATCATTTGGGAACAGTAAAGTTCATCACTTCTTTGTGATTCTCACTGGCCTAAAAAAAGATTAAATCTTTAGTCAGTACCTGCATACTTAAATAACTATTTCATATACCCTCCAGAATGAAACACAGCAGATTGTTTTCTAACAATCTTTATATAATTTGGATAGATTATTGGCTGAATTCAGAAGCTAGCTTTCATCTTAATTCCTGTGCTGGAACTTAATTCCTAAATAGAAATTCATAGTATTGGCAAAAAAATATCACCTTAGCTTGCTGCCTACGTAGGTCTTCAACAGGAAGTAAAACTAGTTGCTTTGGCAGTTTAGTTAGTGTAAACTTCTGAGGTTTTTGCATCTGGAAAAGTATTGGGCTTTTGTAGCTTTGAACATTGCTACATAACTGCTGCCAAGAGCCAGAATCAAGAAAACCTTACCTTGAATAAACCATTCTGTTTCTCATTGTGTATGGTATTGGCTGGAAGCAAAGTACCCTGTGAAAAGAACACATTTGCAGATGAACCTTTTGCAGTGTCAGAAGCACTTGCTGCACACTGCTGGGGGCTCCAGAGTGGGCACTGTAGCTGCATCCAAGTTCACAGAGGGCTGAAGAGCTGGCGTCTCCCCAGTCCCAGTCCCCAGCTTGCACCACAGGCATATCCAGCCGTCCTTGCATTTACGAGAGGAAAGCACCTGTTGAATACACTCTGGTGAAGTGCCAGCTGCTCTCTTATCAGAAGAGATGGCCTGGCTTTAAGAGAGTACCTACTCTCATATGATGTTGCAGAAAACACAGAGATCTTTGAGGCCTAATGGACAGAACCAAAGTTTCTTGGTGCTTAGGAAAATGTCCCTTGAAAAGTGCCTAAAGAACATTAGTGATGATGGCCACCTCTCTGTGTCCAGGGGTGAGCTCCCAATAGTGGCTCATGGTGAAAAGACAGATTTGTCAAGAGGTGTACTTCGTATTGCAAGTGGTTGTATTTCCCAACCCCAGCTCCCAGTCAGTCCTATGTAAGCACACTTTAGGGCCCTGGCTTTGCTTACTAAAATGGTAGCAGAATGATTCCTTTTTTCATCCTTTCCTGAAGAGGTGAAATACATATTCTGCAGAGAGATGCTTCTGTTTTCCCTGGAGGTTACCACCTGGTAGATGCTGATGCACCTAGCAATCATTCTGCACTGACGTGTATGAAATAATGCTAACATTACAAAGAAGCTACTGCCCAGCTGTGGCACATAATTTTAAGAAGCAGGAAGTGCTTCCAAAGGAAGCTGTAGGTGCACCTTTGCTTGTTACAATTAATAACAGTACAAAAATACTGCGTGTTGGACAGGTGCATGTCTACAGTAATTTACCTTCCCTGTAGTATATTCGTTAAAAGCCTGCCCCAGGTAAGTGAAATCCATAGTTTGTATCTGCAGCCAGACAATGATTTTTCAGTACTTAATAACCATAGTTACCTTCCTTGCATCCCTAAAGAGCCTTGCTATTCATTCAGTAAGATCAATGGTTGTCTTGGTATAGGATTAGAATTTTAGAGCAGATGCTTATTCTAGTTGCAAACTTGTTAACTTTATACTAAGAATATGATCTACATGTATATAAAGTGAGGTTCCCTGACTGGTTCTACCAGTGCAGGTGTATTTGCATATGAAGGTGCTTTATATCTCTTTGTTATGTACATTTTGACAGTTGAATCGCAGTGACAGTGACAGCTCCACACTAGCCAAGAAGTCTCTCTTTGTGAGAAACGCCACGGAACGACGGAGCCTGAGAGTCAAACGGGTATGTGCTGTGTTACCTGCACGTGGTTTAAAACGAAGTATGGGGAAGAGTAGGAATACCAAATGACATAAAGGATGTGCTTTATTTCAAGTATTTCAGCAAAAGCAACACAAGTACAATTATGTCCTGTAGTTTCATGCTGAAATCTCAACATAGTGTTCTCACTCCAATGTCATCCCCCCTCCAACAAAGCCTGTGTTGTTTTAGTTGTGGCTGAAGCCAGCAGCAAGACACTGATGCTCAGCATCATGGCATTTGTTGTTAACTTGAGCTTATTGTTGAACTTGAGTTACTGTCAAAGGGATCTGGGTTAAAGAACCTGCGTATTACAAAGTGACACAAGATGGCCTATGCTGCCATAAGTCAACACCAGCAATATACATCTTAAGCAAATTTTGGTGAAGATTTCAAGGATTTACATGTCCTTTTAAAGGGAATTTACTCTTCACCAAAAGTATTCAAGTAGCAAAAGGATTGAAGGACAAGAGAGTAAGATTCTATTTCTCTTGCATGAAATACATTCTTACATAAATTTAGAGAGTTATATTTTAATCTTAATTGTAACTAGAAAAATAGCCCTTTGGAAGCCTTGTTACTGGGTAGCAGGATGACATTTTGCATAAGAAAGAGTAGTCTGGGATACTGAGTAGTCTGAGATGGCTTCTCCTGCCTGACTTATTCATGGAAAAAGTCACTGTGAAAGGACAGTACATAATGTGAAATATGCTGAAGAAATGCATGTTTACATAGTTTGTAACATTATGTGTTTGGTTAGGCCTTGAAAAAGCAAATATTTACAAAAATAAATAATGTAGTTGAAATCTGTGGGGAATTCTGTGTAGTGTTGTGTCTCCTGGCAGTGTCATCCCAGGGATCAGATGGGTTTTTTTTGTTTTTAACCTGTAAATATATCATTGTGCACTTGGTTGGAGCATTTATTTTTAGCTAGTGACTAAAGAAAAATTCCAGGATGGATGAATTTTTTGACTTCAGAAAAAAGGACTGGTAAAAAAACCCAAAAAAATATTTGAGCTTTTCTGACTGTAGTATGTCAAAGCCTCCCCCAGCCTCTCCAGGTATTAATGAGTATTGTCCTGTCTCCCAAACGGCTCAGCCTGTTTGCCAGCCGATCACGCGAAGAGCTGCGCAGGAGTGCCCCGTACGCACTTCCCTGGACTTGGAGCTGGACCTCCAGGCGTCGCGCACGAGACAGAATCGCCTGAACGATGAGCTCCAGGCCTTGAGGGACCTTAAACAAAAGCTTGAGGAAATGAAAGGGAGAGGAGAGGCAGACCTTCCTCTCTGTGTGCTAGAGGATGAACGATTCCAGAAACTCTTGAAACAAGCTGAAAAACAGGTACGAGCAGGATTGAGATATGTGTGAGTAAATGTGCCCCTACCTTTGCTATAAATCTGTTAAAGAATTTGGTCAATCATGTCAAAAGATTTTTACAGAAGCTCATATTTGACTAATTACATCTCTGAATTATATAGTGTAAACTGTTTCTTTATTGATCAATACTACAACATGAAACATAGAATTTTCCTAGTGCCCTCTAAATACTTCAGTAAGTCACATTAGAAACTCTATTATTTGGAGTAATAGTTGTGGTTGGTGTAGTAAAGTAGCATTTACTTAAAAGTTAATTTGGAATTCTCACATCCCAGCCATGCTTTTACAGACTTGCATGTGCTTTCTGTCTCTCAGCATCAGCTGCTTTGCAGTCTGCACAGAACTTGTAGCCAAATGATGCTTGTAACAGGTAGAAGGAGCAATTACCACTATTTAGACTGGCAGGGGCGTGGAGAAAAGGCAGTGGCTTAGTTCTTTACGCAGGACATACTTGTTCTAGTTTTGGCAAAGGAAACCCAAATTCTATTCTCTACGTGATGGTCTCTAGAACAAGTATATATGCACTGCCATAAGGTAGTGGGATGGCCCCATGTGATTAAAAGACAAAGAAACAGGATAGAAGAACAAGATGCAACAGTGAGAAGCTGGAATATGGAAAATTCCAACAAGATACGTTAGAAAGTTGTTAGATGTTGTAGGATTTTTGTTACGTTTTTGGGAGGTTGCTTGGTTTTTTAAATCGTTGAGGAGATTATCGACGGGAATAGGGCCCTGCAGAGGTAGCTGGAGGAGTTAAAAGCCCAACCAAGAAAAAAAACCCAAAACCCACCCAACCTGCACAGTTGGAGGCATTCTGAACGTAACTGGTCAAGACCCTGACTACTCAGCTCTGGCATCACCTACTGTGAGCAGGAGGTTGGAGTAGATGCCTCCTGGAGCCCCCTTCCCATCCAGGTCAGTCAATGTACATCAGTTTTCAATGAGGGGAGGTTGTGAGTGACAGCCAGGAGGGATCTGTGCTCCTTCGCTTTTTATGGTTGATAGAGATTCGTGTTTTGGTACACCAGGTTATTCAGAGTAGTAAAAATGGGAAGTTTTAACAAGGTTCAGAGGCCCTCCTCATATAAGCAGTAGTTGTTGGTTTTGTTGTTTTGTTTTTATTAAAGCTAAATGTCAGTAAACAGCCCTGTGTAGAAGAGGAAACGGTGATCCTAATATACAAAGCTGAGCTCTGAATTAGATGTTAGGAATGAGATACTCCACATATAAGAGACAAAAACATAAACAAAAACATCACAGGATCAGCAGATGTCAAAAAGCAAATAAGACAGGAATTGCTAAGGAAAATACTTGAAACAAAACAAATCAGTGCTTTAGCATCCAAATACTATTATGCCTGTAACATAAACACAGTTTATTTTTGGTTTCCCTTTTCAAAGTGGATGATAAAACTACAGAGGGTCAACAAGGATGGTCAAGGGAGGAAACAAGTTCCGTGTTAGGATGGCTAAGTAGCTACAACTGAAGTCCATGCAACCATGAGTGAGGTGGAAGAGAGCAATTAATAATGGTCTTTTATTCTCCAAGAAGTAGAAAATTGAACAGATGGCAGGTTAAATGCAAGCAAACATAGCACGACATTCAGAAACTGTAAAAATGTTTTCAACAGAACATTGAGTGCTGCAAGTTTGCATTGGTTCAAAAAATTATGAATTTATTGATTTGCTAAATTCATGGTAGAAAAATGCGTGTAACGATACCACATATATTAAGAAGTCCTTGACTGATACCTTCGAAAAAAAACCTTTTCCCCAGTATGTTCTCCCAATTCTACATTTATGTCCTATTGTGTCTTCTGGTCCCTCTCATGGCATCTGCTGTTGGCTATAGGTAGTGGAGTACTAAAATGACTATAAAACACCAGCAGAGTTTAGGGTGAACATTGATGAGTGTTCTGAAAAACGCTTGGGCAAAATGGGGGAAGATAGTGCAGTGTTTAAACTTAGTGTAACTGTGTTTGTTTTTACCATGTGAATTCATTATATGAATTTGATCTATGTTTTAACCCATAAAAATAGTAGCTTTTAGAAAAGAAGCATAGCTAAATTTATGTAGAAGTTCATCGTTTATATCTAATGCTGGATGAAGGACAGAAGTTATAATTTCTGAGTGTTTAATTTAAAACTACTCCCATTCTAAAGCTATTACCTCTAGAACAGAGTATGCCTCTGCAACATTTCATACAATAAATCCTTTGGATTTGTGCTTTATTTCAGCTGGTCTTTCAAGGCAGGAGATAGGTTTGTCACATTTTGTATGGCTGGTGTTAGTGATCAACACTGTTACACACACTGTGCTGAGGAATAAGGGTAATAATACACATTCCTAAAATATATGCAGGCAGTAGCACAGCATTTAAGTCCTCCTTTTCAAGGTAAAAGTCAGAACAATGATCACAGTCAGTCTACCTCTTTGAAGAGTGCTTACAAAGTTTCTAGAAATATCTCTACCCTTAAAATCATTGCAGCCTTCCCCTGCGGAGCAAAACAACCCTGAGAGCACTGTACCGTGTTGTCAGTGTTTCCCCTTGGGTTAGCAAAACACAGCAGCCTAGAGAACATTGTCATAGATTATTTCTTAGATCCTGCAGGCATTATAATGGCACAGACTAATGCAGCAGCTGGAAATGCCAGAGAAATTGAGAGAGTCTCAAGTGAAAAATGAAACCGCAGATGTGGGGGATGTTGAAAATCAGTGGCTGCTTGCTAGCACGCAGTTACTCTGCTTGAAGCCAAATCCACAGACTCCATACCTTCCCTCTCATTCCTTCCACACCTTCCTAAGTGCAGCAAGTATGTAAGGCCCACTAATAACCTGCAGATTAGAAAACAGAGGTAATTCTGTGCACCAGAAGCATTTTCTCTTGTATAGATTGGATGTTTGTGAGAAATCCTGCAGTATTTCAAAGTTTGAGTCTTAAATCCTCATACAAGTAAGTTTTCAGACACCTAGTGTCCTCTAAAGTACTACTTCTGTTTATATCCAAAAAAGATTCCTGTAAATATCTTCTCTATTTCTTTTTAGTATATCTTCTATGTAGAGGTAATATGTAATTATGCCATTAATACCAATAATAATGTCCTTGTCCCAGTGATTTGGTGTTTAGCACAGTTAGTTTTTCTTTAGATTTAGTTTCTTCTATACAAAAACCACAGAAGAACAAGACAGGAAATAGTGTTTCAGCTCTAATTTTGATAGAGTTTCTTCTTTGTCATCTTAAACTAATTCAAGCTTAAGCTAAGCCCAGATAGAGACATTCCTATCTGACACTTATATTTGGTAGATAAGTGTTGTGAATGAGAGTTTTAAAGAATAAAGAAATGTGCTTAAAGAATCTGAGATCACAGTGTTGCCAGGGGGGGTGGGTGTGCATCACCACAAAACGTACCAGATTTTTGGGACTTACTGAATGTCTGGCCATTGTATTAGTGTGCTTTTCTGTATTTTTTATAAAGCACTCAAGAAATGTGATGTAAATATAAACCTGGTCATCTACATACCTTCTTATATGCATATTCCTAGAGACACTGGGCTGAAAGCCAGGTTTCTCTTAGAGCATCCTGAAAAAATAAATGGATTCAAAATTGAAAAAGGGATACATGGTAATAGAGAGTATGAAAACAAAGAAGTCATCTATGCTCTTAAATCTGAAATGCAGTAATCACAAGAATCTCATGTATACTTATGGAAAGGATAAAATTAGAACATTTTGAAATATTGTATGTTTAGTGCTTTGATGATATTAATTAGGGGAGCTGGTAAAACATATGGCCGGTGACATATGCAAAATTAATTACGACATTAGGAGTTGTAGATTGCAAATTTATGTTCACTAACTAATAAAGAAAACAATGTTTATAGGTTAATTTCATTTTAAAATCATAGCTATTTTGGAGTTAGGGACTGAAGAAGTTAACAGCAGTACAAGCTGACTGGATTTTGAGTGAGTTTTTGAAAGGGTTGTGCTCTTTCATGTAAAATACTTTGATATAGAAACCAGAGTGCATTTCAACAGACAGAGGGTACCACTATCCTGCTGTGAGCAGCTTTCTTATAACTACCCAGTATGAAACTGATAGTATGGACTAGCTCTTTTGAATTAGTTGGTTTTGTTGTTTAGGAGTCTACTGGCTTGAATTCAGAACTGGGATGTGAACTCCTAAGTTACAAACCAGCTTTGAAGATCGCTGTTTAAGGGTTGCAAATGTATGTTAATTTGAGGTAACGAACAGCATTTTCAAGTCTCTAAAGAATCAAAAATTAAACTCTCTACAACTTTATAGTTGTTCAAGAATGTGAACTGCTTTTATTGAATTTTGATGGCTGACGAAATTCAAAATACAATAAATAACATTTGTCTGACAGCCCCTGCAGTCTCGAAATAAAGCACTGCCCACGCCATGCACCCCACATGTGATGGGGTGCATCTGTAGCAATGCATTTGTTACAGAACTCACCTGTGTATGAACGGGGGTCATTTGTCTAAGAATTCCAGGTGACTGCCCACCTAAAAAGAGCTGCTGTTCAAATTATTGGATATTCAGAAACCCTTGATAAAGTTTTTTAAAGCCAAAGCACAGCTATTAATAGCAGTCTTGTTGCTGAAATGGTGGATAGCATAGCTGCAGCTATCCTGTTGATGCTCAGTAAAGGCATAAGTAATAAAGCCAGCAATACTGAGGTGCAGAAATTCAGTAACTTACTGTGGGGCATGTAGCTGCTCAACACTGTTCACAAAAGACCTTTGATCTCTTATTACCATTGGTGTTCTGTTCACTTGCCTTGGCTTTTACGCCTCTACAATGCAAATGAAAGAAGTGAGTCTCACATGCAAAATAGGTGCCATGTCATGAATAAAGGCACAAAAGTTCATGTTCCTTGCTAACACAGTCAACAAAACTTGAAAGCGTATTTTGAGAGCACACTTTCCCTATTTTTTCTGTCAGTCATTTTAGAGTAGGTATAGGCAACTTTCCTGAGAGCTTTCATCAGGAAATAAAAAGTATTTTATACGGGAAGAGAATCAGTGGCTCCCAGTTCTAAAAAGATACTTGGATAGACAACGTGTCCACACAGATTTAGGTATTGTCTACCTACAGCCCTAAGAAATATCAGAATTTATAAAACCTAGTAGCCACCTGTGATGGCATGGAATTTGCTCTATTTATATTTTTAGGAAAAGCGCATTACCTTATTTCATGGCCATGGCTTAGGCTTGTGATGTCAGTCTTTTATCTTGCTGACCTTTTATATAGAGATTATCACAGATTCATTTAGGCTGGAAAAGACCTTTAATATCATTGAGTCCAACAGTAAACCTGACACTGCCAAGTGTTTTGCTTGATGCAGAAGCATCTCCCACTTCTTTGAAATGAGTAGGTGTTCATTATCAGCAAAATACAGTTGTTTTTCTCGATACAGGCTGAACAGTCAAAAGAAGAGCAGAAACAATGTTTAAGTGCTGAGAAATTGATGAGGAAAGCTTCTAAGGATGTGTGCCGGCTACGGGAGCAGAGCCAGAAAGTGCCACTGCAGGTGCAGTCATTCAGGTATGGCTTGTTCTGCTTTTCATGCTCTTTTAAATGTAGTGAACTAACACGAACTATTTCTAGGTATAATCAGACATGCCCTGTAGTATTAGTAAAAAGTCCACATGGCTTTGACTTGCCAGACACATCACACATTTCTAACATGGCTCTAAGTTGGAGTTTCAGAGGACCAGGCTTCGGTGAGCTGCTCCTGTGGCAGTTCAGAGTGTGGTGAGGCAGCCGAGTGGAGTGTCAGACCCCTGTGTGACATCTGCTGTAGGCAGGCACGTGTGTGACTGTTGCTGTGGCTCACCTCACCCACAGCAGGTTGACACTGGGCTTTAAGTCATGGCAGCTCTTCCAGTGATGGCAGGGGCCTGAAACAAATCGCCGCTCACGGAGAAGTAGGACAGGATACAGCTCATCAGGAAACTCATTAACCACTACTTGAGCCTTGCTCAAGACTTAGTGTTAAAGACAGATCTTGAATCCTTCCTCTGTTTTGTTTCCCTTCTCCTTTCGGTTCTGAAGCAGCCTATTACTTGAAGCAATTAATGAAGTGTTCTTGCTTAGCATAAGCCAGAATGAACACTTGTTATCTTAAACCTTAATTCTAACTGGTCTAAATTCCTAAAAGGCTGGCCAGTAAGTGGCAGGGCTTGCAGCCTGGAGGCCACACTTCTATATAAAAATAAATACAAATATATTGGTTGAAAAATACAGTGCTTGCTCTTGCACATAGAAACAGTACTGCAAGTTAATTTGGTTTGTTTTGTCAATCAATACACATTTTTAAAGTTTGAATTTTGGATTCCTTTATAGGAAATTTAAATAAGCTGCTAATAAATGTGAGACTTTTTTTTTCTTTTTTTTAAATCATCTTTTGTGAGCAGTTGGAGAAATCCATAAGCAAGTAAGGGCCTGTGAGGCAGCATGTATTGCAAACCATATGTAAGTGATACAGAATCGAAGCAAGAGAGAAAGGAAAGGGGTTCCTCAGCAAAGACGTGTTACAGCTGAGTTATTTATCTTCAGTTTGAAATTCAGAGCATCTTGAAGATTTCACTTTCTGTGCATGTCTTGAGAAAGGCTTTTGGTCGGTGCTGGTCATTTTAGCAGTCATCACAGACAGACTGCTGCCTAAATCTACAGGAACATGTAATAGTGCTCAGAACATCATTCCCCTGCACGAAGGGTATTGAAAGGCTTCATTGTCCTTTATTTTCTAGTCACCATACAACTAGGAAGAGAAAGCCAGTTTAGGTTGATTTTGCTCTGAGCTACTGTTTTTCATGGGAACTCAAGCTTCACCAGTGGAAAACATGGTTTAGTCTGCTGGATAAATACTTACCTCCTGAGGCTGAAATTGTATATGCCCTGCTAGTTGGACTTGTTACAGTACTGTGGCCTCAGACTAATCACAGAGAGACATTTTTAAAGCTCTCAAGAAGAATGATTCTTCTGAGATTTAATTTTTAAGCCCGCAATACTTCTCTTCTGCTTTCTAGCCCGCTGCTAGGCAAGCCTGTGTAAACTTGTTATGCTTCAGTAATGTCTCAGTTCATAGGTGACAGAAATGGTAACAGCACAGGGGAAGCAACTGGAGAATGGGTTGACAATTCTTCTTCTCTGAGTCTTGCCCAGACACAGCTATTCCCCCCTTGCCCTTTTCCCATGTCAGGATAAAATGATTTATTTTGCCTTCTCATTCCCCCCACTGAAAATATCATCACAGGAAAGTCAGTGACTGGAACAGTATTTCAGTCTTATCATTGCAGCTATTAATGAAATACTGGTATTTTTTCTCTTTCAAAATTGGAACTGCTTTTTACAGAAATCTGCTTAAGAAGGTAATTGTGTCAGAATGCCACATCTTTTGTAAATAAATTTTCAGTGTATTTTCCAAACCTGTGTTTTAAAGAACTATGCTCTAACCTTAGCAACTCTACAGCAGATGATATTGCAGTCATGCAACAAATGGTAAAAAAATCCCTTGTTTTCTTTTCTAATTTCAGGGAGAAGATAGCATACTTCACAAGAGCAAAGATCAGTATACCAGCCCTTCCAGCTGATGATGTATAATTATGCATTTTCATCGAAGTGTTTTTCCACTTGTTCATCTCTTTTCAGATGAGCTTTGTAGTTCCAGTGATGTGCTTTCAAAGATCTTCTATTTTACATTCACTATTGATACGTTTATTTGTAAAATATAGTGAACTGAATTGTTGTAAGCCTAAAAAATGGCACAAAACCCCAACAAACAGAAAACCAAAGTAGATTAATTTTGGTATACTGATGCTGATTTTGTACAGTTTGTGTGTATCGCATCTGTGTTTTTATTTTGTAAAGATGGAACAAAGGCAGTACTAAGCATGTATCCTGTTGAACTGCACTGTGTTGAGAAAAATTATGTTCAACAGACAATTGTTTATCTTTTCACTATTTTCATGTGAGCAGACTGTGAAGATGGCTGTTCTGCCATGCAATACTTTTGTACAAGAGTGTAGTTTTTATAGTTTAAAGTTAACCACAAGCATAAGCTCCTTTCCAAAACATCCAGGCTGCCTCACAACAGCTGCTGATTAGATTCATCACGCACGTTGTAATTTTGTTTCTGAAAATAAATTTCTTCTGGTTTTGTTTTTTAATACTATGTAGGAAGACACAGAGTTCAGAGTTTAGTTTTGTGAATGTACAGTACTTTAACCTGCACTAAAAGGTTTCTTGCATCTGCAGGAGAGTGAGAGAAAGGCAAGGCAGACAAGTAACCCTAAAACTTACTTTGAGACTACCAAAAGGGGCAGCTGCTTTCTGAACAGGATGAATCAAATTCGTAATACCAACATTGAAATCGAAATAGTTATACCCACTGTGCACTTAAAAATGAGAGTTTCTCTCTGTTAATCATTTGTCCTAGGGGGCTGTCTGATTGCCAGCTAGGAATACATGAAGGAGTGTGCTAGGTTTACAGATCTGAAGATGCTTCATTAAAGGATTTGTACCAGAAAAAAATCTCTCACATGCTAACTCAGATATCAGAAGTCCTGTTGGTAAGGTAAACCCTTCCTGAAAAAGAAAAGCTCCTGACTAGAAGTCTGCACAAATTTTGGTACAATAAATAGCAATCCTTAAAATATACAATTGACCCTGTATGCAGTTGGGGGTGCACAGGTTTAATGAACAGATGTGAACAGCTTGTTTCAAACATATCTTACATGCTTCTTCCTAGCAGGCTGCTTCATCAGAAGGCAACTTGGATGCCCTCCGTTAGAAGTTCAGAACATTGGATGTAGGTGTTCAAGCAGTGCTGTCTTGGTAAAACAGTTAGGGTCATCTTCCTTACACACGGGTACTGTGTAAGTAGGTGGATATTGCAGAGAACAGAAGTATTTCATTTTCTACTTAGTATGTTGCACTCAGATGTATTTCATTCACTGACTACAGTTTTCTTCCCCAAGCAACAAGCCACATTGCACGGACTTCATCTTTCAGAAATGCTATAATTACTTGGTGAGCAAATGGAAACAATATAACCACAATATGGTAGCAGCTGTCTTAGATTCAAAGTGACAATTCTGTGATGACAGGTCTGTGTAACACCCAAGGGTTTTCTTATGCACAAATACATCAGTTCACTGAAATATAATGCCAAACATGCTATTTTGAGCAAGATGACTGATTGAACATCCTTTATGAATGCCCCATTTGTTTTTTGTGTCTTGGGTTTGAGATAACATTCATGTTTGAAAGGTCAATTAAAAAAAAGAAATCTGGAATTATTTAATGTAGAGGTGAAATGAAGGTTGACAGTTTCAACTTCTCAATTTGATTATATAAGGTGTTTGTAGAATGATGTTTAGAGGTCTACTTTATGATTTTTCTTTTATTTATTTACAGTCTTATTTATGTTCTGTTTAATATAGTTCAGTTCTGGCCATAAAAATATTTGTCATTAAGGATGCTATTCTGAAAAATACTTAGAGGTGTCTAAATTTTAGTCCTGATAGCTGGTTTTTCTCAAATGTTGAATAATTTTCAAAAAAAAAAGTATTATTGTCTGATTTGTAAGCATAAGGTGAAGTCAAAACTTAAGTATTGCTGGCTTCAGCTTACAAAACTCCTTTAAAAATTAGAGACTTAGACATATTCATGCTCTTCATTTTCCAGACTGGTAAAGTTGAACATATTTATAGGCAGCTTTTAACAATTCTGGGTTTGGAGTTTGGATTTGGGGTTTTTTTACTAATTCAATGTGTCACACTTGAAAAACTCAATAGAATAAGCTAAAATAATACATACAAATAAACTCCCATCAGTTTAAAGTGATAAATATTACTCCTGAAGTGAAATTTACCCTGCACAGCAGGGTTTAACGAATGTAATTAGTTCTATTGCCAGGTACCAATGTCACTGCAGTTGCATACATCGAAATGTAAATATTACTGGTACAAGAATATTTAGCCAAATGAGCAAAGTTTAGCAGAAATTGTAATAGAACACAAATCAAATAATTTGAAGATTATTTTTCTTTTTACTATTGCTATGTTTATACTGTATTAAATATCAAATGCTCAGGACTGAACTAAATATTTAATCAGGTTATATTCTGAATGTGTTTCTGTTCTAATTTTGTCTGTAAGAGTATGCAAGTACATTACATAGATTAACTTGTCTCTGCACTTTTCATGTGTTTCAGTGATTGGAAAATACATTTTTTTTAACAAAGCTCTTTTCCAGACCAGTGTTTTATTTAATTCGTTTATTGCTCTTCTCTCTCTTTTTATGGTTTTTGCAGAAACAGATGGCTGCTACAGCTTTGTCAATGTAAAATCATGGCAATTTATAGAAAGTTCACATCACTCACTGACAGCTCTAAGGATAAGTTATATGGAAACTAATTCATATACTTGAGGTTAGTTCTTTACATTCATGAAGGAAAAGCTGCACCAGCAATGAACATGGTTGAGTCTCCTCCAGACAACATCTCATTATTGCCCAGAAATACTGGGCTTACTTGGACAGAGAGATTGGGCAGGGATAGAGGTGGTCATGTTCTCTCTCTCTCACGATGGAGAATCTTGCATTATGTGATGTTATGTCTGAGAACATTTAGGTTACTGTAAATGATACAGGCCCAGCAAACTTCATTCAGGGTTGTACTTCATTAGGTTTTTGTAATGCATGTTGAACTGGTGCTAGAAACTCTTTCACACTTCAACTAATATTATTTTGTAAAAAATACGTTGTTTAAAGCAGCCCCAGTAGGAGTTCTGCCATTTAAAATGTGGTCAAGCCTCCTTGCAGGCCTAGAGATTAAAATTTTTATACTCATTCCCCTAAGTCATACAACAAAAACAAAATCTGCCATTGATCAGACTTGGGAGAAATACAGTGGTGGCTTAGATTGCTATAGCTCATCAATTCATGTAATTAAAAGTGGAAGTAAGTAATTAAAGTAAAAAATTTTACTTAATAAAAAATTAAGTAAGTAAGTAAGTGATTAAAGGAACTACTCAGTAAGAAAGAATCCCACCCCTGATCTTGTAAACAGTAACCTGTCTGTTCAGCAGGTCTTTGTCTCTTAGTGTAACACAAGCAAGAAGTCAGAAAACCTGGTATCTGCCCTTTTTTAAGTCTTCCATTTCCAGTTTCCAGATGCTGATGGGCATCTCGTATACCTGCCATTGCTGCTGCTCTCGTAAGTGACGGTCAGATGATAAGCAGATTGTGGAGAGGAGTAGAGATCCCTCTAGAATTAGAAAAAATCCACCAACCCAGTCACTGAACAGTGCATCCCCTATTGCCCATCTGGGCAGAATATCTGCAATGTTGTCGTTCCAAATCTCCTGGCTTACAGTGTAAGCAAGGGACAGGGTCTCCAGCCATCACCTGGAGTATTCCTCCAAGTAGTAACAGCTTTTTTTATCTTCTGCTCTGTATTTTCCATCTTTAGGCAGTCCAAACCAGGACCGGAGATCACAAGGCTCAGAAGCCCTAGTCCATTTGATGTAGCTACTAAAATAATGGAATTCTAGGAAAGAATAAAAATCTTTAGACTGTGTTCCTACATCATTTGCCAGAGTCCCATGCTCCAAAGCTCTGGTGCATTTATGTCTAAGTTGAGATTTTTCCAGCCTGGTAAGTAGTTACAGGTAGCAGTTAAAATCCATCCTAGCACAGGCAACAGAAATCCAGCTAAAAGTAGCTTGTGTCTGTTTGCGAAGTTCATTTTTTACAGTCACAGAAACACCAAACCTTTGGCTTTTGCAGGCACTGTTCAGCTCAGTTCTTTGTCATGCTCTGTCATACATCAGCACAAGTTGAAACAATGCTCTACGAAGCATGAAATACTTCTCCCCTCCCTCCTGCTTTGTGTTGCCTGGTTCCATGTGCAGTGTTTGGTGGACTGGGAGGTAGTGTGGTAAACCAGTAGCAGAAGGGTGTGGCTGCAGCTGGGCTCACTTTTCATTAGTTTTTTGTTTGTTTTTTTTACAAAAAGCATATACTTGCTTTTCCATCAATCGGCTAAAGCATGACAGCAGTTTTGCTAATTTTGGCATCTCTCAGTTTGTTTTTAAGTTTTAATACCACATTGATGCACTTCCACTTAGAGCAAATGACACTCTCTGCTTTGTGGCCAATTAAATGTCATATGTTTAAAGTCAAATATACAGCAACATGTTCTAAACGTGAGTGAATGGAACTTAAGGGACCTTGGATAGGATGCATAATGACTCAAGACCTGTGTCAGAGGAAGACAGCTACACTGGCTTTTAAAGCAGCATTTCTCAGCCTATTTTTGGTGCATAAAGTATGCAGGTGCCAGAAACACTTAGAATAATTTGTATGGGCAGTTTAATGTGGGAGACTGGGAAAATACAGCTTGCTGAGTCTGAGCACCCACACCATCACACCCCACGCACAAAAAGACAGTTGCAAAGCTTGCTACAATTTCAGAAACCTACTATTTCCAAAACCACAGACAAACCACTTGATGCAATGCAGGTATTCAGACTGTTTAGGATAGGAAATCTCTTAAGTTCCTAGTCACTGCATCAGTCAAGTGGAAAACTGCAACAGGGAGTCAAACTTTGGGGCTTATTTCATTGGTTACATAAAAAAGGAAGCACATTTTGGTTAAAATCCAAGCTGTAAGAGAACATGCATATTCATTTTCAGGCTTTTACAAAGCAGTTAAGAAAGCAAAAGCACCTTGTCTGTGCAGTCTCTGAAAACTTCAGCATTTTGCTGTGAAAGAATTTTAAGCAGTTCCACAGGTGAGAAAACACACCACCTTCCAATACCAGTTTATGGAGAAAACAGACATAAATTTAGGAAATCAGCTAGGTAACAAAGAGTCCTTTCAATTACTACCGGAACAAGCTTCTGGCTTGCAGTAGGGTTTGGAAAAGATAGGGCAGTATTTCTGTACTGCTTAAAACCCTCCATTTTAAGGCCTGCTTTCAGTTTCCAAGCGTTGACACTGATCCTGCTGTTCTGCTACTGCATAATGGACCGAAGATGGATGGACTTCAGTAGAACAGATTGTGCAATTAAGTAGGGATCCTCCTAATATAAGACAAAATCCAGCAAGCCAGCCAACAAACAGTGCTTCCCCAAAATCCCACCTGGGAACAATATCTGGTATATTCTCATCCCAAAATTCCTGGACTGTGGAATGGGCAACCCAGGAAACTGGGACAATAGCTGTAATCCCCGATATCCAGAAGAGCATTCCTCCAAACAGCAACAACCGTTTCTTTTGTTCCTGTTGTCTTTCACCAATTTTCAAACAGTCCAACCCAAATCCCGAGAGCAAGAGGCCCAAAAGCCCTGATCCATTGGAAAAAAACATCAAAATCCTAGAAATCCTGAGCTCTGGAGGCAAAGCTAGGAAAGAATCGAAGTCCTTGCATTGCATTCCGCCTTCTTCCTGGACGACACAAGCTTGCCAGAGTCCCATAGTCCAGATCTCCAGTTCATTTAGTTCCAAGTTAAGATTTTTCCACTGGGGTAGATAGGTGGTGAGACAGGACAGGACCCATCCCAACAGAGAGACCAATATGCCACTTAATTGCATCACTGGTTGATACACTAAGGCCATTATAAGAGCAGAGTTCTGAAAGCTTGAGGAGAAAGGTCTCCCCAGCAGTTTTGTACCAACTGCTACCTTGAGTGATGGTGGAAGCTGTGATGATTTTAGGTCTCTGCTGCCCCAAATATAAGCCCTTGCTATTAACCCTTTGCAAGCTCTGAAACACTTTTTTGTTCTTCACGAATATAAAGTTTCACATAAAGGACGAAGGACTTCACTAAACCATGAGTTAGGCTTTCCGATAAGGATTTGATCTGTTACCTTCCAATTTGCTTGGTAAAATTATATCCCAATGCCTGATGATTACAAGCCTGAGGATGAACAAAGAGGGCTCTATGACCCCTCACCCTAAAACACAACAGAAATCTTTGTGCTTCAATACGGATTAATTAGATTTTAAGTGGTGATAAAAAGGCAGCTCTGTGTGCAACAGGACTTCATTGTAATAGCTAAATTTGAGATTTCAGGGATGTAAATCAAGGCCTTGTAAAGAAAGGTAGACTGTTTGCCTATAATCTTTATTCTTAGACTTCCTCAACATACATAATGGCTTATCTTCCACTGCCCTGTTTTATGTCCCCAGCACTGTAAAAGACACTTTGTAAAAGATCCTTATGTTTCACATTTTCTACATTCATTTCTTTTAAAATGGGCTTTGTTTTGACTGACTCTTAAGGGGAAAAGGAGACGGGTATGGTGAAAGTACCGTAGAAAATGAAATCCTAGACATCCCCTCCACCATAATGAACCCGGGCAGATCATCAGCCAGCGTAAACTTTACCTGCCCCGGGACTTCAGCAACACCACAGTAGCAGCTTACACCAGCTCAGTGTCCCCTTTCCTAAAGCCCACGTCCCAGATGGCACACAGTGTATTCACTTAGTATCTAACAACATTTGGCACTCAATGCTCCCAGGGCCAGGAATGCCTAGTACACCTTTCTGATCAAAGCAAGATACCATTATGCCATTACCCCATTAGGAAACCCTGCTTTTTCCTGCTCTCATGTCAGCTAACCTTGGGCTTGCCCACAGGGTCAGAAGGAGAGCATCTGTTTCCTGTTTGCCTTCCCACATGTAACAGCACAGCCTGTCGTGGAAGGAGCTGAGCAGCATGAACACATCCACATGAGTATGACCCAGAGATGTTTTCCAGTCATTTCCTAGATGTGATAATGTATTTATCTGTATATTTTAATTCTCAGTTGCTCAAAATGGATTATGTGGTGGGAAAACATAACACTGCTTTTGAAGGTTTCCAAAATCCTGAAGGATATCATTAAGAACTGTCACCGTGAGATGATCTCTTCTTCCTCATTTTAATACAGAGTCCTTATTTCAAACCCTTGGTTTTTTCCTGTCACAAGCTGTGAAGGACCAATACAAAAACCCCAGAAAGATGATGTATCTCCCTTCTTCTTGTGTACCAACCCATTAGTTCAACAGCTTATACTTGACCAAAAAATTACCATCACAAGAGCAGAAATCACCAAGGATATAACTGACAACACTGGGAACAAATGGTCGCAAGCAAGCCTGTAACTTTGGCCATCCACCAGGCAAAAGAAAAATAAGACAGATCAATCCTGCATTCATTCATTCTCCAGACTGTATTTTCATATTTGGCAGTGTTGTTTCTCTCCCCTTTCTCTGTTCAGAGCAGGAATGCTAATTCTGCAAATCCTTGTGACTTTCAATGAGAATCTCCATAATGCCATTTGAATAATTTTTAAGATTAAACAACCACAATTTAGGAGTGATTCTGCCCCTTCAGGGGCTACATGCTTATCTGACTTTAAAATCACAGTTACTGAAAGACTATTATGGAAGCCTGTTGTGCTTCTCTTGACTGTGAACATTTAATATTTTCTTCTCTGCTCTTAATTCTAACAGTCAGTATAGTCTGAGAGTCCAGCATCAGGCCTGTGAAGTCCATCCATTTTGCAAATGTTGACTACAGCTGGCACAGTATACCAGCCTTTAAATTTTAGCAATCAGATGCACTGGGACTGCCACATTAGTAAGATCTGCCAATTAAATTCTGCAACTTACTATTAACGATGCACTAACTTAGAGCAAGAAAAGCTTCCTTACACTATTCTGGATAAGATTATATGTAATCCTTATTCTTCTGGAGGGGAGGGGAAGGTAACACTTGCCTTGGCACTACGATAGTAACAAGGTCTGAAATGCCTTTACTTGGAACTTACTGATCTTATGAAAAATCACAGCTGAACTATGTACATTCCCAGGTCAGTCACTGCCTTAGTCCTATCTTCCTTATCTTTCTTTCACCCTTTTCGTCCCCACTGTTACTGCTTTCCTCTCACATCTAAAAATGTCTCATTCTCAGAATAACTGTATTTGGTAGACTTGTGCCTACACAGAAGGTGACACGTCAGAGTTACTGTAAAGCCTAAAGGGCTAGAACTGGGCTCCCATCTGTTTCTGTCCTACTGCTCAGGGCAATCTGAAACATAAGCCCAGGGTTTACTGTTATACTGCCACAACAAAAAACAACTGCCAGCATCTGCACAGCCTGAAACAACAGGTCATCTTAGGGTGTTTCAGTGGAGATGGCCACTGAAAGATGGCTCCCAGGCCAGCCGGGGAGGGAAGGTGCCTGCAGGGACCTCTGCAGACAGTGGCAGGGGGCCCATGCACAAGAGAGCTGCTCCAGGACAACTCTGCCCCTTCTCTTCCCTGCTGCTCCCCTTGTCAGCCTCTGCAGCAAGGACGGTGCTTGTGCAACACAGGCTTGTCAAGAAGAAAAGGAAGAGAGCAGGTACAGCTATCACTGACCAGTGTGCTTTCAGGTAAGGAAGGTGAGGATGGATTTAGAGGGAGTTTTGACTGGGTTTAGAGCATTTTTTTCCCTATTCCTTTTTCCTTATAGACTTTAAAGTCTGAGGTATGTAACATATAGGGATACCAGCCAACAGAGGCCTATGCAGGTAAAATAATGCCTGTGAAGAATATAGCACAGGTCATGATCGAGATCATACAGGTTCAGTAATACTTCTCAAGCACTGGAGATTACACCATTCATTCAAACTAGCTCCAAGCATCATTTTTCAAATTGATTTTGACTAGACTAAAGCAGACTCAGGGTGGTCAGTGTGCACATCATTTTATGCAGTTAAGTGCATTAAATTTTTACTCCCCGTAAAACCCTTTGAGGCTGAACACAAGGATTCTGAATCTCATTGCAAGTCGTACATATTCTCTTTAAAAGCTACACTAACTCTTCTGGGAACCTCCACGGCCAGAGATAGATACACTAATACTTTACCCCTTGCAAAGAGTAGTAGAGAATTGTTGTCTTTACACAGCTCTGCAGCCCACACAATTATCCCAATGTTTAATGGTCAGCACAAATGGAAAGAAATACCAGGTTCAGCACTTTGGGATCTGATCAGGCAATTTAATCCCACAAAAGCAGAATTATGAGACTGGCTCTTTGCTACACCTTCAGTTCCTTTGTAAAACATGTTCATGTTGTGGGCTTGTTTATTCTCCTCCAGTGGTCCAAATTGTACTTCATGGATGAACACACTTTTGTCTCCAATAGCATTGCCCGGACACTGCTGTAGTTTTTGCTAATTTGAAGATAGTCCTGGAGTTCCCTAAAATATTTTTTTGTTGCTCATTTAAATATCAGGTATTTTCATGAATCATTCACAGGTCTCTCAATTTTACATTCCCATCTTAAAGACACATATGCAAAAGATGGAAATAAGAGCTAGTGTATAGATTTTCTACGGCTGAATCTTAGTTACAGCCAGTAGAAGAGCTGCTATCAGAAGCTGGCAAGGTAATGTCTTCAGCACCTTACTACGAGTGAATTCATTCACCTTGGTAGTCTTTTGCTTTCCACCTTATTGCTTGAACTGAAAGTTATGAGAGTTAGCATTTTCTTACCCAACTAAGAACCCATTTCTTTGTGATGCTGGAGCATCTTTTGGGTTTGCATAGCCAATGTGCTCGTCAGTGAAACCACAGAAACACCAAGCAAAGAATACAACCCATACTGCTATCCATATTGACTTACTCTAGTCTGCATCTAAGTGAGATTTGAGATTATGTGTACTGGTAGAGCTTAAGGTTTCAGGATGCTTCAGAGAGCATCACAGTACAGAAGTCAACTTCTCCCTGAGTATGTATCTGTGTGTCTCCAACTCCTGAGAGTCATAAACTTTGCAAGAGAGTGGCAGCAGGTACCTTTTGACCTCCTAATGAAGTGGACTAATCTAAATTTTATTTATTTATTCATAAAGTTACTATGGTGGTTCTTCTGCTTGAGTTCCTCTTTGTTTCCCTCACTGAAGTTACAGTACCAAGTTAGACACATCCTCACACAGAGCTGGAAGGGTAAATGAAGTGCTTATGTAAAAAGTTCAGTGAATCAAAGCAAGACAATGTCCACTAGTACTCCCCACTCCAGTGTATGAATGGCACTTGTTATACTTCTGCTTGAACCCTAACAGCAACCTTTAATTATGGGCACTTAGAAGCCATTGTGGAAGCAAGTAAAAGGCAATATGCAGAGGAGTATGCCAGTTATGAAGATAATGACAATTTCCATCTTGAAAAGGGACAAGAGAGTAACTTCAAACACACACAGTTAGCTCATGGTATTGTTACGCTTCCACAAAAAACCTAACTCAATATTTAGAGGTGATGATTTATAAGACCACATTATTTTTTTCTGTATTACATCTGAAGACACTGCCCCTCAGTGAACACTAGGACACTGCTAGAGCAAAGTTACAAAACCAAACAACTGAATATTTTGTGGAGAAGTTAGAGCAGAATGGGACAGCAGAGACAAAGAAAATTATCACAAAGGCCTCAATGCCTCTTCTGATCCACCCCCTGCCCAGTGTAGGCAGCGAGAACACCCCAGCAGTGCAGCCTCTGCAGACAGTTCCACACTGCTGGTGCACCAGGGCCAGCACAGAGACATCAGAGCAGAGCTGGCCTGAGCACAGCAGGAGAAGGTGAGGACTCAGCGGCTTCAGCAGAGCCAGGAAGGGGCTGCAGAACCTTCTCAAGTGGGAAAAGGGCACAGCCATCACTGTTCCCTGCTTTTCAGTATTGCAGGGACTGCCCAAACCTGCATACCTTCCCTCTTCAAACACTGGATGTAATTAATTAAGCAACTTTAGCAAAAGCCTGTTACATACGCAAAAGAAATGTACTTCTGTGATTGAAAGACCTTGCTAACAGGTTCACTTCTGTAAGATCAATCAAAAGCTTGAAATAGGATGTCATGTAGAACTAACGGTAGTTGCACAAAATCTAGAAGGGAAAGGCACTGAAAGAGTCAAGCACAGCAACATGAAACTGCTGATTTCTGCTTTAGGGACTTATTCAAAAGATTGAAATGAGAGAGGGTAGATTTGCCATCATTATACTGGAAGAATAAAGAATGCTTTAAGGCTCAGTACTTCAACCTTTGCAAAACTTTTCCATCACCATCCCAATCCAGACTTCAAAGTGAGGGTTGACTGGGTTAGAAAATTAGCCTTATTCTTCAGGGAACTATTTTTGATATACTGTCAACACAGGAGATTACTGTAAGTATGAAAACTCATGTCACTTGAGCAGTGATTGGAATATGATTTCCTTGAGTGATGGAAGTCTAAGAAACTAATTTCTGAGCTGTGAAATGTATGGGCTTCTTTATCACTATGCATCCCTTATTGGGAGATTCTGGTTTAATAGAGTGTTACAGATATGTATTTCTAGAATGCTTTTCATTTCCCATCTGCAGACAATTATTATAATAAACTTTCTCTCATTCCTTAAGATATGTTTCTTATTATCAGTAAACTTCCGAGAAATTATTTGTAGTTCCCAGTTGAACTACACAGGAATTGTTATTGCACGACAGTTGGGATTACAAAGATGATACAGACTTGTTAACCATAGATTAGAAGACTGCGCACACCTTTTAACAGCAGTCTAGCAAGAATGTAAAATAAGCCGTAAGTGAAGGAAGTGTGGGGCACCTACGGCATTTTGCTCATCTGCCATATTGAGATTTGGGGGGAAAGGAGGAAAGCAGCTGAACAAATTTATGGTTGTTCGAAATATGATTGTTCCTTAGATTCTAATGGAATCAAATCAGTTTTGCTCTTTACCTTTTAAGGTTCAGAGAGCTAGGAAATGCAGAAAGGGAAGATCTTTCCTAGAAAGTAATTGTCCTCTCTCGCATTGCAATATCTTTTTGGTTAAAAAAAAACCTCAAAAACAAATAACACCAAAAAACTCAACCAACAGAAAAAACAAAACAGCTTTTCTTCCCTTTCTTCCCTCACAGGATTTCATCAGAATTTAAGTATCCCCCCACTAATGAAATCTAAGCAAACCTATAGTTTAAAGAGTTCATAACATCCTGTCATTAACAAATTAAAGCACTAACATTTTCAGTATTGGTTAAAGCTTAAATATACACCTTACTGTTGTCCTCTGCTACATTCATCCTCACCCCTTCTCTCTACTCCCTCTCACTTTCCCTTCTTTACATCAAAATAAGCTGAAAGTCCACTACCTCATCAGGTCCCTTCAGCAGGGCAGTGAGGATGGAGTCAAGCAGAGGTGCCCATGGCTACTCTGGTGGAAAGAATGGGTATGGCAGGGAAGGCAGGACAGCAGTTTCCCCCTTCACTTCACCAGTTGCGGCCACCCAGCAGCACCCTCAGATGTCAAACACTGCCCACAGAGGTGAAAGGGGTGATGCACAGAATCCAGCACACACAATGCCCCATGTACCGCAAAACATGGTATAGCTGAGACAAGCAAGACTGCAGGAGTTCCAATGAATTTTGCATTGGTAGATTGAGATAATGTCTGCCCACATTTCATATCAACCCAGAGAGAGAGAAATCCTGGAGACTTCTAATATCGTGCCTCTGCAATGGTTATGTGATAGTTGTTTCTATTTCTACTAATTGATGATAACTCTATTGTGGAAAGGTACTAAGTATGTGCTGCAAAGTATCACACATTTTCCAAGCATGTTTGCATAGAGGTGAAGGCTACTTCCATCCACAGATTCAAACATTTAAACAGAGAATTCTTCATCCTAAATAAAAGACAGTGAAGAAGCTTAGGTTCTGACTGCAGGAAAACAATTGTGAAGATGACTAAAATTGTTATTCCCCAATATGAAGATAACCTGTGCTCACTTGAGCAGGCATTGCTTTTGATCCTTTGGCCTACCACAAAGTCTACTTTTAATTTACATGGTACCCAGGAAGAGATACTGAGAAAGTGACTATTTTGGAATATACTCAAGTCTTTGTATTATTTTGCACAAAATTTCGCGTAGAAAAAAGGAAGCAATTGCATGAGTTAAAGGACTGTACAAAGAAAGACACGTTACTGAGCTTGGTATACACCTGCAAAGCTACATTCACTCATACAAGAAAAGCAGTACTATGCAGGACAAGCCAAAACTTTATCTAGCCCAGCAGGAAAAGAATATAAAAACATGGTAAGGATGGATTGCTGTTGTCTCCATCCTACAGTGTAAAAATCTCTAAGTCTGGAATTTAAATCTAACTTTGGGACATAAGTTTTGTTAAAATCTTCCCTGAAGTTGAAAATATTCTGAACAACGCCATCTTGTTGGTATATTGGCATTTTGGTGTCTGCATTTTGGAGTCTGCATTTTGGCAACAAGAACTCTAGCCCTAGAAATAAAATGGAAAAAAGTGAATTATCTCAACAGTGGTCTGCTTGAAATCTAGCATCTTCCACTGTAAGATACGATCTAAAAATCAGTTGGCTTTTTTTCTTAATGGGAAGGATACACTCCCAAGTGGATGCACAAATGAGTTTCCTGTAATGTTCTGCCAGATGCACAGATGGCATGAGATGAGGAAAGTGCTCCTTGTATCAAGTGTGTGATGATTTTCATAAAGTATAGGTTCAGTGGTTAGGAGCAATACATCTGTACTCATTTAAAACTCCTTTACACTACAGCATATTATCATGCTTCTCTTTACCTAATTATCACTTCTCCACAGGACAATGATGACAGAATTTTCTGCTGTTGTGGTAAATGGAAAAATGGGGCATTATATCCCTCCAAGAGTGCAAGTGAATTTCACTATCTGACCCATATGTCCAGTTATACAGACTGTAACCCACAGGAACACCGCTGACAGCAGGGTGCCAAAATGTTTTTAACCAGGGGAGTTTCCCCACAAAGGTGCATTAAATCACATCTAGCTTCCATACAAATTCAAAGAATCAGTAAAAGTCACTTTTGTCCATCTCTGTCTTACAAGACAAAATGAAGCAAATGACAACCAATAGACAGTCACTTAGCCTTCCTTTAAAAGGAAATCTCTGCCAACAGAATAAACACAGGATTCCTAAGAAATCTGTTCTAATGAAGCACCAGATTATGGATCGTATTTCCTAAGGCCATGTTCACGTTCTCACATTGTCCTCCTTTCTTAACCAACAGCACCTAGTGGTGAATATCCTAGAATATCCTGAGTTGGAAAGGATCCACAAGGACCACTGAGTCCAGGTCCTGGCCCTGCAAAGGACACCACCAAAAATCACACCATGTGTCAGAGAGATGGGCACTGTCTGCTCTCTTAGAAACAACTTCCCTCTTGTTGCAAACTCTTGAAGGAAATAGCATTTTTTTGTAGTCATCATTAAATCACACTCAGTTTAAGATTTGCTGTAATTTTTATTCTGGTGTAATATTCATATTTCTTGCAGCACACACGCACCCTCTGATGATGTTGATAAGACAAGGCCCTTTCCCAGCTCCTAGCATATGTATGGAAGATGGGGACTGACAATCATGCCCCTTCCTCTACTCCCTGCTAGTATCCCTCTGTGTACTAATGACAGAAAAGCCTTCGTCTCTCACCTCTGCAGGTGGTTCTGCTTTTAGAAATGTTTGATCACTGAGCTCCCTGCTGAACTCTTATTTCATCTCCACAAATGCCAGCCTTTTTGAGATTTCTGAATCAGAATCAAACTATGTCCAAATTGTGAAAAGCTGGAAATGAGGTGCCTTGAGGAAACGGATGGGAAAATATATGGCCTAGGAACATCTGATTAAAGATTTGGAGCTGAGTTCCTAAATAGTGTGCCCACGTGAGTCTCACTGCATATGAGAAGAAAAGACGAATCAGCATGTAGCTGTGGCACTTTTTCCCACTTAATAACAGAGCAGTCATATCTCTTTGATTATTTTCTAGAGCACAGAAAACATTAATGTGCTAAATGAGCTCACAGCTACCACACAGAACATTTACCTTTCTTGTGGCCACCTCGTGTTCCACAAAATACAGCAAATAAACTTCTCAGGCTTGTACAGGAAAACACTGTTTTACCTCCAGCCAATCTGGGGCAGCCCAAGCTACAAAGCCAGCAATCTTCATGGGGCCGAGGAGAGCAGCTGCGATGAAACTAGTCAGAGGAGGGAACAGCTTTTATCAGAATACAGAAATAGTGCTGCACCACAGCCCTGAACTCCCAATGCAACAGGCAACAGGATCTTCTGACACACTGTTGACTATAGAGCTACATTATTTGTGCAAGACCAGAAGTGGGCCAGGGAAAAGTTTTCATGTTCCCATGGCAAAAAGATAACAAAAGCCCTGTCTCCTTTGTCTTTTGTATGATTTACCATTCTATCAGAGAACAGCAGGGCTGAAAATACACTGATAGAGCCTGGTAAGTGACCTAAACAACCAGTAACAGAAAGATCTTTGAGTGTGATTGAAGATACTCAAGTTTCAGTAGATGGATCTACAGTGTCAGGTACTGCAGCACAGCCTGGGACTGCCACAGTCCCCACTGCCAGTTGGAACAGGAATTAAAGGCAGAAATGAATGACTCTTGCAAATGAAACAGAAGCGACAAATGCGTAATTTGGGAGTTCTCAACGGCTCAGGGAAGAAGCAATAACTGATAGAAAGCTAAGAGCTGCTGAGAGCAGCCTACTAACATTTCATCAGTAAAGGAAGATTTACAGTCAGCTGGGCAAACTGGGACAAGAAGCTGTCTTTGGGAATGGGCCTCACAGAAATGCTGAAAACTAAAGCATAAAAAAGATCTCTGAAATGCTATGTATATGAAGCATTAGACAATTAAGATAGAAAACTTGAGACTCTGCAATGCCATGAGCATCTGATACAGATAAAAACCTAATTTATAGAGACATATGTAGGGCCCTGGAGGCAAAAAATAAAATAATTTAGATCATAAAGCAAAGAAACACTCATGTTAGAATTTGGTATGAGAAGCAGTTAAAGAAGGAGGTTGTCACAGGATTCATAATGCAGTTTGTATCTACATACATCTTGAACTGTCTTTGACTACCTTGATTTACTTTGGTTTTAAATGGGGGCCAAGTATGTGGGTTGGAGAATCAGTTATCTACAAGAGCTCAAAGCATTTCAACTGAAAACCTACTGACAGCCCCAAGCAGTAATAAAAGTCTTCTGTTACCAAGACACACACGGATGGGGCCAAATGCAAGAAGGTGCATTAAGAGCACACATTACAGCCATACACCAAAGCACTGCTTAGCCAGTGTCCTATTTCTGTCAGGGACTGGCAGAACAATGGGGCAAGGAGATAATGCTATATCACACCCTCAATACCTTTTCCAGCTTTCACATAAATGCAGGTCAGGGGCTTCCTAAGTCTACAGGCTGTGTCTTTGCATTCAGTGGTTTGCTCATCAATTGTCTAAGCACTTACTGAAATTATGTTTAACTAAAAAAAATACGTATGTCAGGTCAATACTACAAAAAACTCTTGCCTGTAGAAGTGTTAGCTAACGGTGAAAAGCTGGTCCCTTCCCCCTCTTTTAAATCAGCACCTAAGTACATTTTTCTGCTTATTTCCCTTTGAGGGACTAAAATATATCAGACAACAAGACACAATAGGAAGGCTTTCTAGTTCAGATATCCTAGCAAGACTACTCTAGCTTTTACAAAAATAGCCAGATGATAGAAATATATATTTAAATAATGCCCACAGAAATTAAACATTTAAATATAGACATGTATATTCCTTCTGGTATTTCATTTATTTAAAAAAAAAGATGCCAAGCTGTTCCAAATTTCCTTATTTTTTGTGAATCAAGGCGCTGCTTTACTTTCAGAAACGGAATGCTGTTCCCACTAGCCTCATCTATCCTTGAAGCATATAACTTACAAACTGTTTCTTGGGGTTCTGACAGGGCTTTGTGCCTTCTCTTTGTTTTGTTATGTGCAAAGTAAACACTAATCCCCCTGCAGGCAAAAAGACAGACTTACTGCTTCTATGGAACTGACAAGAAGCTCAAAGGTAGCATAAAGTTATTGTGTAGCAGAATCAGAACCATGAAGTCAAGTCAGTCTTGATGCATTGAAATAATATGTATAAATATATATAGACAAATACATAAATAAGTAAATAAATAAAAGCAGCATGAACAAATAGAGCTTACACAAGTGGCAATGAGAAGACCTGAGCTTAAGTTTTGACCTCCACACAAACTGGACTGCTGAGAAGTAATCACAATTCACAGTCTGGATTCAGTGGCTCTCTAGACCAAGGAAAGCAGTATGTAATACACAGAACGTGGAAGATGACCAGTGGCTGGAAGACAGACTCCAGTCTTTTTCTTAACTCTGATAATGGACACACTTCTAAGAAGCAATTTAACTACATTTTCTGCTAGCACTTTGTTTTTCTTCACCTATAAAACTACTGCACATTTAAGGTGGCCAGAAAGAACAAAACAGTTACTGTGGAAAATAGTTGTCCAAGAAGCAAACTAATTCCGCATATTTATAAGGCAAATAATTTCACTTTCAAAAGAAAAAAGGCTATAATGGATGAACATTGTAGTGCACAGTACATTTAGCAGTAAGTCTACCAGTGTCAGTATTCTGATGAGGAAAGTGGTCCTAAGGGTAGATACATCTAATGACTATAGGAGACTTAATAGTAGAAGAGAATTCTTTGATGTTTTATTTAAAAGTTTTGCTCAATAATTCAATAAAGAGATCCATTATAAATCAGGAAAGAGTAAGAACATGCCACAAGTACAATCCTAATGAATAAAAATCAAACCTACACAAGGATAGCAAGTATCTGTAATTTAAGCAGCATATAATTCACTACTTTACCCTACCAAATTAAGTTATCCGGGGTATAAACCAGGATGAATCTAAACAGTGACCCTACTGTAACTGTGAGAGTGAATAGATGAAAAGTACACAGCAGCTCCAATATTTTCCTTAACAGACATACAATGGTCTAGCTTTTTGATCACCAACTGACGCCAGATTTTTTTTCAGGATTCCAGGTGAGGCAAATACAAAATGGAAAAGCTAAAAGGGATATGTGTTTTGTTCCTTATGTCTTTCCCTCTCATCTCTGAGCAAGCACTGTCAGGTCAGACAGGTACTCCAATGCCTATTAATGAATCAAAACTATGCTGTGCACAAATTCCAAGAACAGGATTCAGCCCAAAAAGGGGATATACCTTTACTTTGTAGAAAAATACTTTGCTTTATTGCTTTCAAGTCTCAAAAAGAACATGTGGCACAATAGGATTGGATTTCTAGAATCTCTGGTGGACATACCTTCATGGACAACTCACTTTCCCCTTAAGCTGCCTATATTTAGTCTCACATACAGAAGATCAAAAATACTAATTTCTTACATTATAACATACCTAGCCATTCCACACTTTCTAGCAGGAACTACAAAATTATTTTGCATAACCTTACAAGGAATCTGCTAGCATCAAGGAAACCAAACCAAATTAGGAAATTCATTTCCACAGTCTCCCATCAAAACACTGCAAATATGGATATTTCCAACAACTCAGCATGTTGCTACATTGCCATTTGCCCATAAATTCCAATAAGACATAGCTCTGGGATCCCATTAGCATCCTAGAGAGTAAATAACAACTGAGCTATGAATCTCAAGCCCCATAATCACAGTCATCGTTACCTGTCCCCTATCTTTGAATCCTAAAGATTTTTTTTAAAATTGCATTAGCTATTTTTATTTTATTTTTGTGCCAAAATAAGCAATTCTGAATGAAATGACACCTTTTGGAGTCAACTTCAGCTGTAACCCTGTCATCAAACATCACTCTCTGTAAACAAGACATCCAGCTGGAAAGAAAAAAACAAAAATAATAAAAAAAAAATCACGATTTCAGGATCTCCTATTACAGCAGCAACATCTCAACCAGCTATAAAAAGCTAAGCACTCTGTGTTTCCTTCCTTCCCATAAAGTAATATTGCCAATATTTATTCTATTCCAGATAGTCCTGATTGTCCCTTTAGAATACATCATAATTAGTCCCAGATGCTCCTCTGTAGGTATTGATTAACAGTAATAATAGCCATCTTTCTTTCTGACTTGGGTACCACTGAAGCACCCAAGGTCAATATCAACACAAACCAGAACTTAGAAGGACATGACAGTGGTAACATTTGCAAGGAAACAAGATTTTGCTGTAATCAATCTCCTACTACTTTATATTCCTAATCTGAAGGCAAATGCCACTCAGTTGATATGTCCTCAGGTACAGAATAGCTGCCTCCATTTCATTATCCTAACAGGATTGTGGAAAAAAAAAAATCAATTAAGAAAATCCACGTCTCTAAAAGATTACTTAGGAACAAGCTCTGAGAATTGTACAAACCTTCCTTACACTATGATGTCAGGCATAACTCAGAAGCCAGATAAAACGGGAAAAAAATAAGCCTGGAGAACTAAATGCAAATGAAGCAGAATTAAACCACCTCCTGCTAAGTCTCGATTTCTTTCTCACTTCTGTAAAGCTGTAGTAGAACTCTGTTCTGCTTACATATATGGCAGTGGAAGTTAGAATTTGTTACACTTGCCATTACCTAAATTCCTAAAAGTTAGATCAGACAGTCATCTAAATCATGTTAGAAGTTCAAAAATAAAAAGGTGCGTGTTGTAAAGGGTTGTGGTAGCATCTTTGATCTTATTATAACTATAGAGTTGGGATTTATGCTAATGTTGCTCTTGTCTCCAGATACTCATTTTCAGGAAGGCTGGAATAATGTATTGTACCATGAACTAGTCCTGACTTGCCAGATTTACTTCTTTTCAAGTAGGGCTTGTTCTTTACATACACAGTGTTTTCTGTTGCTACGTATTTGAACAAGAAAATGTGTAAAAGTGTATTTCTGCAGAACCATGATCAGTTAGTAAAGTGATGAATATGCTGGTTTGGCCCAGTCAACCCAAGACAATGAAAAACCATTCCAGGCAGTTTGCCCACAAGTAAGTTTCCTCTCCACTTAAATAAGAAACAGAGCTGAAAACTGACTGAAAAGCAAGAAGTGCTTCTCCTGCCCTCAGTAACAGCAGCAGCTAATCTCTGTGTCCTTGAAGCACAAACTGTTTTGAAAAGTTCACTCAGTTTTTGTTTCTCTGTCTCTTGCAGCCAGTTTTAAAGGCATAGAAAGGCTCAGGAATCATGTCTGGGCATAGAGCAGTGATAGGGGATACAACAGCATAAAGTCACCCCAAGACATTTGCAGATACAGTTTATGTGTATTCATAAACAAAACCAAATGGTTACTTACCTCAGAGAAATTTACAACTGATATTAATTAACATTATACTTACCTCTCCTACATTACAATTTCTCTTATGTCATGACTCGAGCTGACTGTTTTCAAAGATTTTCAATTAAATGCAACTTGACTTCTTCAGCATCTGAGAGACCAATATCTGAACACCCTTATTATATAGCTTACAAAGATTTTATTGCTAGTGCAATAATGTGCCGTGAGCTGATGGTTATAGCTCTAACATGAGAAAGGGCATATGGTTCCCGTCAGACTATTCTGTTTATTTCATCCTTACAGCTGTTGTGGAAGCAAACAGAAATTTTAGGTAGAACTCTCAAAACTTGGTTTCTGTACGCATACCTATTTATGCTAAAAGCTTTCATTTAAACAAATACCTTAGTGCAGTTGGCACAACCAAAAGCAACTGAGAGTCATTCACCATTTGTTTTCCCTTTCATTATACGACTACTCAGTGATCTTTCGCACAAATGCAGCAGTGCTTTGAGACATGCTATGACAGCATACAAAGTGTTAGTGCCTGATCCTGAGGACTTTCAAAAAGAAAAGATTAAAACCTTCTGTAACGGTCTCCCTGAGGGCCTGATGAAAAAGCCACATTTAATATTATCGACAAAGTTCACTGGGCTCCAACCAGTGCACAATAAAAATAGATGCTGTGCTAAGTAACAACACTTGCCTCAACTTTCTCTGCTCTGAAGTTGGGTCCCCATTCTTACCAGGAGCACAGCAAGATCAGATGGGAAGCCTGGGGCTACTTAAAGAAAACATTCATTCTTGTCAGCTCTCTGACAGCTTTTAAACAAGCAGATTAAAACTGCTTCCAACTTTTGAACATTAGAAATGGTCTCAGCAAAAACAGATCTGCAAGGCACAGAAGGCTGCCGGCAGTGAGAAACAAGTTGAATCAATGAAATTTACTGCCTTGCCATCTGATGGAAGATAACACATCTCTTCAGACTGTAGCAAACATACACAAATATGTTTTATTCTAGCAAAATATTTATTTCATCACATCTGGAAAGATTATAGCATTGTTCCTTTCCTTACCAGCAAATAAAAGCAGCAACGTGGCAGTACTGGCAGAGTAGATTCATGCCTGGAGTACCAGCTTACGGAATCCTGCAATTTCATCCAAATCTACGCTTTCAGTTTTTGATCACCAAACATAGCAATGCATGCTCTAATGTGCAGAAATTCAATTGCTTTGGGAAATGCATGCCTCTTCTTCTCTGTGCCTGGGGTGTAACCTCAGGCTCACTGCTAGACCCACAGGACAAGTATATTTCCCAAAACAGAGCTCTACACCCCGCATGGGCTCAGCCAACACTGTTGCTCTTCAATCCATACTCTATGCTTATCTACAGTAAAGCCTGCTTGCTATTGCTCCCAACACCACGCTACAGGGGCATTTGGAAACATGGAAGAGCTTCCCAGCTTGGTGTACAATCAAGTTTTAGGACAGAATGCTCTTATGAATTGAGTGTGCCCATCAAGATTCTGGGCGCAGTTGTCATCAGCACATATCTAGCAACCAAACACATCCTATGAAAGCACATCTGTGCCCAGACAGGAGTATTAATAACCAGGAGGAATAACTGTGCTTCACATTTCTATTAGCATAGTGTTAACTTGCTGTAAATATTAACTTTGCTGTAGTTTAGACAGCTAAATGCAAATTAATGGAAAGCTTATGGGAACATAAAGAGAATATGCTCTTAATGATCTTCTTAATACTATCTTTCAGCATACCAGTGGGAATTATGGAGAGATGCATTGTGAGATATTATTTCTAGTGTCATTAGAGCCTTAAGACACACAGATAAAAGTATAAGATGACATAAGAATGCATAAGGAGGATTTTAGCGACTCTTAATAACTTCTTAATCATAAAAGTGTTCCTAATACAATTGTTTCCAGCTGTAATTTAAATTTAATGTTTAACAGGAATAGAAATAATGAACCAGTTTTATTAGGATTTCTTATTAGAATACCTCAGTTCTGCAAATTAGCAGAAGATAGTATTTCAGTATCATTCACTGCCATGGTACAAGATGAATGGCTAGAAGACAAACACCAATGATTCTTTGTTCAGCCATGTTTTGTGAGAGAAATCAAGCACCTGTTCTAATATAGCCTACTTAAAAGCATTGAGAGTGAAGAAAGAAGAAAATTCCCATTTATAAATTAGTATGGGAAAAGCACCTTAGAAACTTTATATGGTAAGACAAAATATATATCCTAGCTATAAGGGAGACCATTTTGTTTTTGCAAAAAAGACAGTTGTTCTAGACAGAGTGGGACAGATCTTCACTATGTAAATTAAATGCTTCCTTTTCAAGTTACTTCTAAATTAAACCAGAACAATCTAGCAAAGTTCCACCTGATAATGTGCAGACTCAAAACAGTAGCCCCTGAGATTACCTAGATTTCCTAAATTTAGACCTGTCCCACACAACAGTTTTGCGACAAGGTTCAGTCCTTACACCACAAAAGTAGGATGAAAGATATGCTCTGTGTCATCAGCAATAAACTCTACAGCTACAAAAAGGCCTCGGGTAACCAACAGACTTCCTCATAGTGCCATTAGAGATATAATCCATTAGCTTGGAAGAGAAAATCTTCCACCAGTTTTGTCTCTTTTTGAGAGTTGAAGCTACTTAGAACTATGCAAACAAAATAACCCCAAGCTCCCTTGCTTGCACTGACTGGTGGGGTGTATGGGGAATATACCAACAGACCTTTTAGGTCACAAATTCCAGGTTCAGTTAGGCCTATGAAGCAAACAAGTCAAAAGTTCCCAGTGGTAATGACCAGTCTGTCAGCTATGCTTCCCGTATCTCTTCTGGAAAGTAGAGTTTCAAAAGCCTCCATCTCAGGCATTAGAAAGAAATCCATAAGCACTCATTCCACATACCTGGGTGGGGACAGAGAGGACACTGTTTATGAATGCCAAGAAACAACCAAAAAAAGACTGTCTCAGACACATGAATACGAAAGCTATGTAGCACCCACTGCCCTGCCATACGCATGCATGGACCTTGCTACATCTTTTTTTTTCAGAAAGGAAAAAAGCTTAATACTATTTGTGGGGCAAGTCATCAAAGGTATCAACCTCCTTCCAAGAAACCACTCAACTTTTCCCTTTGTTCAGTCTAATCTCTATGTGCAAATAACAACTTTCCACACCAGTGCTGCCATCCAAATCCTGCTGGGCTGTGCAAACTGGAGCCTCAGTCAGGATTTAAGTGCAAGCATCACACAAAAAAAGTGAGCCTCCTTCCAGGTGCCCACCAAGGCCTTGCTGCAACACTTCGCACAGGGTAGCGCAGACCTCTCAACTCTCACACCCCCTGCCAAACACCACTGCCGATCAAGTAGGTCCACCCCTCTCATGGCATAGTTCTCTGCCGAGCTCCCATTTGATTCCCAGCCTTTTCTTACTCAAAGCACAAACCATAAAATTCCTGCTCTCAGTTTGGTTCCTCCAGCTCCCCATTTCCTCTCTCAGTTCATGTGGATTGCGATTTTCTTGCAGCCAAGCACTATCACTAACTCCACTACTTTTCTTCTATCACAGGTCTTTCCTGCCCACCTCCTCAGCTGCCTCCTCAGATTCCTCACACTCCCAGGCACAGCTGAGAGCTAACTAGGTACTCAGGCTCCATTAAGCTTCCTTCCTGCTAATTCAGGGTTATACCTCTGCAGTGAGCCAATCCCACAACAACTTGCAATCCCTGTGGTGAAAAGAGGGCAGACTTCAACCCCTGATGTGTACAAAAGACATTAAGGAGCTTTGGGGTTGCATTTTACTTGGAAGAAGGCAGGAAACAGACTGCTCTCTGCCATTACAAAGATTTGCAGTGGTTTCAGAAGAACAGTTTGCTTTGCTTTGAGATGGACCCTTATGCTTTAAAAACCTACAGGAATAAATTGAGATAGACTTGCTCATTCCAGAAGAATAAATAACTGAGATCAAAGAGACTATTCAAACTGATTTTGATCTCTGTCCCTTAGACTTCAAATGAGTGTGCCAGTTGTTTGGGTATGCTTACACACATGACATACTCATACTTTTGACTAGGAATGCCATTTACACTGGAGAAGTTTCCAGTGAACAGGTATGTTCTTGTGGAAACTGCTGAGTTACCATACTAGCCCTTCTTATAAACAAACAAACACTTCCCTCCCCAACAAAACATAGAGGTTTTTGCCCTAAATGCTGCAAAACTGAACACAAAGTACTCTTGCCACCACATCTCCAAGTTCAGGAACAGCAGTGAGGAGCCGCTCCTCAACCCAGCATGGAAGTACACAATTGAATGGCCCAATTCTTAATTTTTCCATGTAAAGAGAGTAATCTCTACAGCCTGGTGGTTAGATCTGCACAAGAGAGGACACATGGATTTCAGTCCTTCTTTTGGCAATTATCCTATGTCAACTGTTTGTAAGAACCAAGCTCCCTCACCTTCCCTTTCCTTTGGGAGTCCTCTCACCAGCAAGTGACACACTCACTCTTCCTTCACTATGCTATCCAAAGCATACTTAATAATTTCATGCAAAACTTCAGTAAAGGGAATTCAGTAAGCAGAATACTTGAACATTTTCTAGCCTGTCATTTAGGACACTGCATTTGGAATTCCTGCAGGCAGTAAATTAAATGGACTTTGTGCACCTACTGCCTGCATTATGCTCTAATCATTAAGCCCTTGGATAAACAAGGAGAGGGTACAGGCCACTCTTGCCTTTTTACTAGTCTAATAAATAAAACTTCTCTATGTCAACTTCATTTTAAATACAAACAAAAAATATGTGTAGCAAGTCAAGCCAGCAAGCAGCAAAACATTTTCTCTACCCTTTCTGTACCTGACCCTTCAGACCACTGTGTAGGAATGCGCCTGTGTCACATAAGGTCACCTGGATACCCACACCCACTGAACATTCATCCCTTCCACAGACACTTGTCTTTGGACCACCCACTTCTCTTTCTAGACTGGTATAGAAATTACACAGTTAAGTATAAATCAGACACCCATAGATTGGTTTATTAAGTATTCTGGCTGTTCTCCCAGGCCTACAGAATACCCCTTGCTCCATATTCCCTCTCCTAAAAAGTACCACTGTTCCTGAGCTACTGTGTTTTGCATGGACACTGTGCTCATTAAGTCCAGAATGGTGACAGGATTAATTTCCAGTTATGAAGGAGTTACCTCATCGTTGAACCTCATTGGGACCCATACAGATGAGAGAGCTCTCCAGCATCACCAAGTCTGAGACACCTTTGGGCATGGCACATGGTCACAAGTTCCACAAGTGGGACCTTCATTATCAGAGAAGCAGCGCTTGTGGGTTACTAACACTTCAGTGCAAAATTTCAGTTGAGTGCAAGTTTTAACATCACATACATAATATCACTTAAATCCATCGGTAGAGCTAATCTTTGGGCCTTTAACAAAAACCCCAAAACTTAACCTCAGCATGTATATTTCTCCTTTTGCTTCTCTTTTGCTTTTTGTTTCTCTTTCCCATCTCACCTGGGCATTAAAAGACCCAACCAATTTAAAACAGAGCTGCAAACCACAGTTTGGAAATAAGAAAGACAGAAGACTAATTTGCTTAATATCTACCCCACTTGAATGAACCCCAAATTTGTTCAGCATTTATCCTTAAAGCATACTTGACAATGGGGAAACAAGATGCTGAAATGCTCAAAGGCAAAATCATTCTGAGATAATAGGTTTATACTCATTCCCAGAGTGTGCCACTCATTTTGTGCCCAGTACAAACTCCCTTCCTGTGCTAAAGGACAGAAGGGCTCTGGGTGTTTACTGGTCATGACTGGAAGTCTCACTCTATATCACGATATAAACTAGCAAATCCATAATGAGTCCATGCCAATGCATTACAGTGCAGGATAAAATAAAAAACAATGCAGACTATAAATTCATAGGATAGCTGCTTCCCAGACACTGAAAATATGGGCTAAATGCTAGTTTCAAATCTGTGCAGCAGGCTCCTTGACTAACACTTGGCTCTCAATAAAGAGATTACTGTAGGATTAAGCCTTACCTTGGGAGGTAGAAAAGAAACAAATCTCTAATTATCTCTACTCTTGTACTCTGGCCATGATTTCTCTTTCTCTGGGGAAAAATAAGCTTTGTATTGTCTAAAGTTTAATGTGTGTATTCTTTCAGTTTAATATATTTCAAAGTATTAATAAGATAACTTGTAACTTTTATCTTCTAGTTTTCACATGTACTTTCTAATAGGAATATTTTTTGTGATTGTTCTTGCAGCATATATGCATGTTCATGCTAAAAAGCCCTTTTATAACTATTTTACTCTGTAACCTGAAATTCCCTATGGTATGGCCTAAACCTCTTGAACCACTGCAGAAGAAGGAATTTTGGATTTGCAATCAAACAGTTTACTTTTCGTTACTATTTAACTAAACTACTGACAAATATTTGCAAGGCAAACTGTCTCTCTTAATGACTAAACACCATCAAGAACAGAAATAACCTTCCTCATTTAGAGGGGAATGCCATCCAAGAGGCACAACTTACTATCTTGTTCTTCCTCTTAGGGGCAAAGTTAAAGCTGGAATAACTGAGGAAAAAACCCACAGAAGTCTTGATCTAGAAAAATAAAATCATGGCTCTGCTGAGTGAAGAGGGGAGGAAACTGAAGGACCCGCTTTCTGATAATGTGAGAGAAAACTCAGTATGTGATTCTGAGGGAGAAAATGAGACGTTAACGTCAGGCTGGAATTGCAGTTTAAAATAACATTAGAAAAACACATGAGATAGTGCTTTTGGTTGATTTGGTGAAGAGGACAGAGAAATGCAGAGAAAAAAATATAGAGAAATGAGGAAAACTAACAAGAATAACAAGGAGGTACAGGAAGATAGTAAGGAAAAAGCATCAAGAAGATGTGAGAGAGAAACATGGAGTGTTGCATGAGACAGATAACCAGATGCTGCACATGCAGAAGAAATTAGAATCACAGGAAAACTCACTAAGCTACACTAAAGAAACAGAAGCTAGAAAAGGAAAAAAACAACATGAAAAATAAAGAAAACCCTAAGTTATCTGTCATTTTCTCATTTGTACTAAACCTAATCTAAATTACACAGAATGTTGTTTGATTTAAAGGAAGTCAAGAAGGTTCTATAAAATCTTCTGGTTTTTTTCCCCTGGAAAACAAAGTGTCCAAATCACAATTTTCCTGAAATGTTTCTATTCTATTAGGAAAAGTAGAATGAAATCTGTTATGCTGCGTTAAACTGAACTGATGTATATAGTTTGCCTAACCAATCAATCCCCTTATCTGGGGTTAATCTATAACTAAGCTTCTCCTGAGTGAATTGTTGTAGGGTTTCTGGGGAGTTATTGTTCAACTACCATGTTCTATTCAATGGATTAGCTTTCCCAAGGAGGATTGCAGCTTTCCATCTGCCAAAACTGTTACATTATACAGTACTTGCAGGAAAACCAGTATGTCATGGGAGACATCACCTAAACAGATACCTAGTCTAGAGATGAAAATGGGAATAGGCCACAGAACAGTTCCTTTCATAGATGTCCCCATTTCCACTTGCAGTCATTATTTGCTTCCAGTCCACAGCGTTATTATGGTTTTCTATTTCCTATTCTCACCTCCTTTCACACCCAAGTATATTTTTTCTAGGCTCCATGCTCTTACCTCTACTACACCTCTCCACATTTCTGCCACCTTCTCTCTGCTCCCTCCTTTATCTACTAGACACTGTCTGCTAGGCAGCCTAGTACGTCTGCAATGAAAAGTAATATGCTCTCCTTGGCATTTTGATCACATCAGCCTGTCCAGAAATCTTCATTCTCAAATGGTTGTCACTCAGATCCTTTTCATGAGCCCACAAAACAGGCCTTTTAGCTGATGCTAGTTAAAGGGTCAGTGGAATATGTGAGTAAAACATTAAGTCCTTGGGGTATGCTGGGACAGAGCACACATTTTTATATGGTTAAAAAAACCCCAACACTTTTCAATTAGGTTTTGAGATGTATATCCCCAGGAGTGTAACTTGTATGTATATCTGATAGGTGTGTTGATGATAAGAAATGCTTTCAGCTTCCACTGGTTTTTGGCTTGATCCTAGGACTTGCTACAGAAGTAAACAGATTTCCAAAAATCTATTACAAAAAATCTATCACAGCAAGATAGTTGAATTTAAGATGTACAAAAGAAATTAAGTATTGGATCACAGATCAGTTGGAACTAGATTTCTTCTGTTTTGGATTTTTCTTAAAGACAGCACCTTAATGTATTTTACAAACTAAAGAAGCTTATATGCAAAATTAACTGCTATGTATTGCAAATGTATAAGTCATTTTAGCCCCTCCTTCTGGAATCAACTAACCTCACAGGAAAAACCTTTTCAAAGCTTCCCTCCAAAGAACATTTGTGTCTGAATTATGAGAGACCTAAAGGATGAACTAGTCAAATGTTCTCCAAATCCTGAGCAAATGAGCTTTGTGTTGGAGAGGAGTTGTCTTCCACCCCCACGAAGGAATTTCAAAGGTGTGAGTTACTCAATGTACTTGTATTTTTCAGCAGAAATAACAGATGTTCTCAAGTTTCTCCAAGCTGTGACTCCAACTGTTGTGCTGAAAAAAGTCATGACCTAGCTCCTACAAACATATTAAACCTGATTTTTTTCACTTTAAATTTTATTAGCCAGTTGCTTTGCCTATTTATACCTTTAAATGTGATGATTTCAACGACAAAGGGACTCATCACACACTAATTGAAACCAGTGTCAGCACTCCAACTGAGTGCCAGAGTCCTTTACAAACACTGACAAGCATATTCAATGAACTCACGTTTTTAAAAAGTCCAATCTTTGCATCAATTCTAATGTCCTGTGGTATTCAGAATACCAAAACAACAGGTATAGGAACCAAAGAATTTAATCAAGGATCTGTCCCTTTCTAGTTACACCTCAAAACTGGAAGATTAGACTTCCTTCTTCTTATTTTATAGAAGAGGTATTATTAGATTACATTGTTTGAATAAAGCACATATGAACCAGTGATGCAACCATGGTATAACACTCATGAACTGCTAATTCAGTACAGGACTGGACTAAATCAAGTTCCCAGTAGATAAAAGCACTTCTAAAAACACACAGCTATCATTTGCATGTACATTTTAGTCCACCATGTCCACTACCCGTGAGCATGACAAGGCATAGCACATGATGTGCAATTTCTGAATTAGGCATATACCAACTGGTCACCTAGTTTGTCTTAGGAAAATGGCAATAGGTGAGCCCTTTCCAAAACCTTTGCACCATGGGAACCCTCACGTGAGCTCTCTACCCACCTCTCCATATTCACAAAACTCGCAGGATTCCAGCTGGTTTTGATATTTAAAAAAAATTTTCTTCTCAAACCTGGCATATAAAACTGGTAACAACAGATGAGGAAAAGGCTGTTACTCAACAACTTTTTTTGCCTCAGTCTTCAATGGAAATCTCTTTTTCTACACCTCTTAAGTGGATGGACAGTAGGATGGGGACTGGGGGAGCAAAGTCCCTCTGATTGTAAAGATCGAGTTCATGACCTTCTGAGGAACTGGCACATACTTAAGTCTGTAGGACCCAATGAGGTACAGCCCAGAGTCCTGAGGGAATTGGCTGACATAGTTGCCAAGGCACTTTCCACGATATTTGAAAAGTCATGGCAGTCAGGTGAAGTCCCAGGTGACTGGAAAAAGGGAAACAATAGTGCCCATCTTTAGAAAAGGGTAGAAAGAAGAACCCTGGGAACTTCCGACCTGTCAGCCTCACCTCTGTGTCTGGGAAGATCATGGAACAGATCATCCTAGAAGCTATGCCAAGGCACATGGAAGACAGGAATGTGATTTGAGATACCTAACTCAGACTGACCAAGGGCAAGTCTTGCCTGACCAATCTAGTGGCCTTCTCTGATGGGGTGACTACCTCAGTGGACAAGGGAAGCTCTGCAAATCTCATTTATCTAGACTTTTGTAAAGCCTTTTACAGGTCCCTCACAAAATCATTCCCTTTACATTGGAGAGAGAGGGATTTGATGGGTGGATTAGGAATGAGTTGGATGGCCAGATCCAGAGGGTAGTGGTCAATGACTCAGAGTCCCGATGGAGATCAGTGACAAGTGTTGTCCCTCAGGCATCCATACCGGGACCAGTGCTATTTAATATCTTCATTAATGACATAAATGAAGGGATCAAGTGCACCCTCAGCAAATTTGCTGATGACATCAAGATGAACAGTGTTGTTGACACACCTTAAGGATGGGATGCCATCCAGAGGGACCTGGACAAACTCCAGAAGTGGGCCTATGGGAATCCCGTAAGGTTTACAAGACCAAGTGCAAGGTGCTGCACGTGGGTTGGGGCAATCCCTGGTATCAAAACAGGCTGGGGGATGACGGGATTGAGAGCAGCCCTGCCAAGAAGGACTTGGGGATGCTGATGGATGAGAAGCCGGATGTGAGCTGGCAATGTGCACTCACAGCCCAGAAAGCCAAACGTGTACTAGGCTGCATCAAAAGCAGCTTGGCCAGCAGGGAGAGGGAGGTGATTCTGCCTCTCTGCTCTGGTGAGATGCCAAGACCCCACTTGGAATGCTGTATCCAGCCCTGGGGTCCCCAGCATAGGAAGGACATAAACCTGTTGGAGTGAGCCCAGAGAAGAGACACCAAGATGATTAGTGGAATGAAGCACATCTCCTACAAGGAAAGGCTGAGAGAATTGAGATTGTTCAGCCTGGAGAGGAGAAGGCTCTGGGGACACCTGCTTGCAGCCTTCCAGTACCTGAAGGGGGCCTACAAGAAAGCTGGAGACCTTTTACATGGGCATGTAATGATAGGACAAGGGGGAATGGCTTTAAACTGAGAGAGAGTAGGTTTAGATTAGATATTAGGGAAAAATTATTTACTGTGAGGGTAGTGAGACACTGGAACAGGTTGCCCTGAGCAGTTGTGGATGCCCCATCCCTGGAAGTGTTCAAGGTCAGGCTGGATGAGGCTTGGAGCAACCTGGTCTAGTGGAGCGTGTCCCTTCCCATGACAGGGAGGTTGGAAATAGATGATCTTTTGTTGCATGAAGGCCTTGTTGCCTTTGTAAAGTCATGGCTCAGGCCTGTTACTTCGGCTAAGCAGAGAAGGACTGTGGGAAAGAGACACAGCTGAATTAAGGGTAGAAAAACACGCTGTGTGACCATCACATGCTAACATCGTGGTGTGTGGTGGTTGGTTGAATTACGTTTGTTGTGCCTTAAAACTGCGTAAACAGGTAACTGGCTAACTGGTTAAAAAGGCCAGGTTTTTGCAATAAAGGGGCTCTCCTTTGCACCTGCCTGGGGACTCTGTGTCACTCATTGTCACAACAATCTTTAAGGTCCCTTGCAACCCAAACCATTCTAGGATTCTATGATTCTATGATAAATTGGTCCATATATGCAGAACTTGTTATGGACAGGTTGATAGACAAGGAGCATGAAACCAGGTAAAATAGTAGTATTGCACAAAACTGATGCAGCCCATTCTGCATATATTAAAACTAATACAGACTGTCAGGCCCTAGAAAGTAATTACCATGGTGAAATCATTAACTAGTACTGTGTTAACTATAGGGAGCTCTGCAAACAAAGATTCTCTTTTAGTTTGTCAGAGACACAAGAGAATAGTATCTTTCTGTTCAGGATTTATGGGCTGAAATACTAAAAGAGTTTGTTATCCAAGTCAGACAAGCCTATAACAGTAAAGCCTTCACTTAAAAGCTCTGTTGATAACACTAGTCACTTGTTACAGACATATTCCTAACCCCAAGAAACTTTCTTAAACATAATTCAGGTTGCACTTTGTTACTTTAGGAGATATCAGATGATTAGAAGCCACTAAAAAGTATATTTAATTTTGTGTCCCTCATAACAAATTGCACCATTTTTAGTTTAATAAAGTTAAATACACAATGCCTGTCTTCTTACAGTATTGTCTCAATCAAAATATACTTTTGAAGAAAATGAAAGGTTTTGACTGCTGCCAATTGAACAGATCTTATAAAAAGTAATTTCTCTAGTGCCTTGTTTCCTACACTCACCAACCAAATATGCAGGGCACCAGCTCTCTACACATTCATGACTAAAAAGACAATAACATGTAGCCTTTGAGACTTTTTCAGATAAAGAAGGAGAGAGCCTTCCTCACCTGTAGTCAGAGATTTAGTCTGTGTGTGATTTACTCATACAGTGTGTATGTTATTTGAATGACTTAAGTCAAAGGCCTTTTCACCATGTACCTGGTAGAATCAACACTTAATATCCAGACGAATAATAGAGTTTGCAGCTTGGGAATCAAGTCTTCCTGAATACTAGAGTCAATCACTAGAGTGATTACTGGGTGTATACTCTACCTTTTAAAAGCATAAATACTCTGAAACTTCATGGCCTGTCACCTTAATTAGCCAAACTACTAGACAAGTAAAGAGACATTTTATCAGAGCTATTTGTTCCTGAGTGCTAGGAAAAAAAAGGTTTTGCCTTTCATTGCCTGCATGAAGAAATTACTAAGAAATCTGCCGAGAATTGTGCTGAGAATTGTACTGAAATCGCTGAGATTAAACTTTGTATAACTTAGTATCAGTGAACGGCATCAGGGACTCATCAAGACCACGGAGGAATTGAAGCTCTCTCTTCTCACCCGGCACGTGTTCACACTATTGAGGGTTCAGTCTTACTGGGGGCTTTGAGAGTGGTTTTCACCCTTTCACTATTCAATCCTTCAAGTCACAATTCAATCTTGTGACTAGTCCCAGACATAGAAAATGATAGCTGGATATTTTTAAAGGTGTATTTATCCACTGTGCACTGGATTGAGTCATGCCCTGCACTGGGCTCAGCAGTTCATGAGCTTTGTTCCACGGTTGCATCACTCAATTAGGAACCTGATAATAGTTACTTTATAAAACAGAGATGTGACTACCTTAGAGTTTTGAGGTGTAACTAGATGTCTTGGGGTGACTAGTCCCCCCAAGACACTAGAAAAGGACAGATCCTTGACAAACTGCTTTGGTTCCTGTGCCCATTATTTGGTATTCTGAATGCTTCAAGATGTTAGACATTATGCAAAGACTGGACACTTAAACTAGAGGCATTATAAGGTAATACAGTAAAAACACAGAAAGGAGGCAGGCATATTGCAGGGTGCTGCGACATGGCAAACAACCATAGAGAAAAACGGTTTAATGTTTTTGCTTCCCATACATCTCTTTTATGTAGACTGCCACACAGAATAAAACAAATGCCCTACATAAACTAGTGTATTATTTCAACAGAGTCATCTTTATCAAATGTACTGGTAATCTTGCCAGAGAACGATATCAAAGCTATTTGACAAGACTCATTTTTCCTGAATAAAACAGACACTTTGTGGTCATGAATGAAAATGTGATTTTCTAGCTGCTAAATATTGAAAGCATTTAGATCTCAGTTCTCTAGCTTTTTGTCCACCTCTCAGTGATATCTTAAGTCTCTAAGAATCTTAAATTGCATACCCTGGCTATTAGTCTAAATTCTGCTCCAGTCTTAACCCTTTTAATTTGTTTTTGAAAGGTATACTTACAACAGAATATTCACTTCGCTCTACCTACAAATGAGATTATAAAATAACAGAATTTCCAAAAGGAACAGAAACGGGAAAAATGCCATTTTATATTAGCTTTCCATAAAACAGAATTGTGCAGAACCACACATAGCTCCATGAGGCCAGATGTTTGTCCAGTCAGCACTGTGGGTGAATTTGACTGTAATCTTGGAAAGGGACCTGTAAAAAACATCACCATGCCCCCATCACACCATGCTAAGCATGGTTCTCACTGAGTGAATCAAGCAGAGTGACTACAGCCCCTCAGGGTGCATTCTGGTAATTCTACTAAGCCAGTAACAGCCATCTCTCAGAAAAGGCACAGTTCCAGTCCCCCTTTTTCTCTCTTAGTCCCTGTGGCCAATTTATTAGTGGAATCCACAAATTTAAGCAACTTTGGCATGGCAAATTAAACAGCCTATGTTGGAACTACTTCTTGGAAGTATGTTACAGACTCAGAAACAAGACAAATCATTTGTGTTTTTATTACAAATACTGCTCTTAAAATTACACCTAAACCCACCCTCACTGTAGCTTGCACCGTACAGACATAAAAATAACAAACGGTTAGCTTCTCAGGGTGCTTTATAGATAGAAGATGAGCAGGAAGAAGAGGTGATAACTGGCTCATGTGAAAAAGCATCTCTAGCAAAACAGTTATGTAGTATGCTCATACTCTGACAAACCTCGAGGCAGAGACTTGATGCTTGAAAAAGCAGAGAAAGAAGAGTTTAGGGGGTATTACACAGATTTTGTGCTATGCATAATCAGCAGCATGGGTGAAAGCACGAAAGTGAATGTACAAGACTGCCTTAAAATACTGGTATCGTTTGTATAATGGCAGTGAGGGATACTTCTTGGTGATGTAGATTAGACATGGCTTGAAAAGCAAAGAGAAGTCATTTGTATTTCACACAGTGAAGAAAGGGAGCCTATGGCATTGTGCAAAAAAAGAGGAGTGACGGGACTGCGACAATGAGCCAAGAAAATGACCTTTGCAATTGGATTGAAAGACAATGAAAGCATTGTTAAATGCATGTATGTTATGCATGTAGCTCCCAGCAGCTGGTTTTCTGGGGGGGTAGGGAGACCATGGGAGCTGAGAAGGTAAGCCAAGCATACCTGAAAAAGATAAAAAGCAGTAACAGGATAGACATCAACTGCTGAAAACAAAGCACAGCCCACAGATTAACAACTTGAACAGCTGGTTTGGATGAGAAAAGAGACAGCACAAGTGTGTCTACCATTAAGTGAACAGTAATTAAAGGTTAGAAATATTTTTAAGAAATTTATACAAATCTGAGACTACAGTCTGGAAAGCAGCAGTAATGAAGACTATCTCCAAAACAGTATCAGTCCTGAGACACTTAAGCACGTACTGAATTTCGGGTAACCTGGATAGTTCTTGGTGTTTGCTTTCTTAAAACAAAGGTGAATCTCAATTAAGTTTAAAAGAATTACATTATATTTACTGTCTTTCTACCAGTGTCTCTACAGTTTTCCCTCTGGGACTTAAAAACTGTGAGCAAGCAGAGATGAAGGGCGAATCTTAAGAAAAGGCCAGAACTCTTGAGCACTGATTTGGGGATACAAAGAAGATACGGATTTGGATTAGCAGGCTACCCATTGATTCTCCCAGCATACTGAATCCCCCTGGATTGTAAAGGCCTGGATATAGTATAAAGAGTAAAGGAGTTCCTGCTTCGTCCAAGAAAAGAACCTTTATTTCCTCATTCTGTCCAGGTGGTGTTCTGCCATGGAAAATGGATTTGCTGTAAGCCTTTAACTATTGTACACTGACCAAATTTCCTACGAAATGTTCTATGTGGACAAATCAGACTACAGCACACATTTAGGAAGACTCAGGAGACCTACAGGAGTACTTTCATGCAGTGATAGCAACAAATACCGTGACAGCTAGCAAAATTCAGCTGTGAGCTGCTAATTATTGTGTGCTCCAAATGTCTTTCACAGACTAAAACCCTCTGCAGTTGGAGCTCTGCAGTCTCTGAAAAGCTTATCTGGAGTTTATCCTCTGGAGGCTGTGAGGAGAAAGGGAGTGATCCTTCCCTGACTAATTATGTAGCTTTATCTGCCTTCTCAGATGGAAGATGAAATGTCAGTTTTGAGAGCTTTTATATTTTTGGGGTTTTTTTCTTTTTCATATTTAAAAAAATAGTTACTTGGTTTTTCACCTATCAAAAAAAATGCTTTTTGACATATAGGGCTCTAAGAAATGATCCACCATTATTTTCCCAGGAGGAGGAAAAATTGCCTGTGGGATAATGAATGCCTCCTTCTGTGCTTGCATACACCTTCTGGTGGTTTGAGCCCAAGCTGTATCCAACCTGAGAAGAAATGATACCACCCCAAGGCTGCCTTATAGTGGGGAGATGTGCCACCTTTCTAACATGGCCTGTAAGGAATCAAAGACAGGATTACCCTCTGATACTAGCTCACAGCACTAGTAAGATGAAATAGTCCAGTAAGTCTTTAATATTCTACATACCCTAGTTAGGGTTTTCCTCCTTTCCTTTTTTAGGACTAGAATAAATTTCTGTTTCATTCTGATCTACAAGTCTGTGAACTTCTAAATACACAGCCATCAGGTCTTGCAATCAGACAGCTCTTTATGGCACTCCGTCTGGGTTGTCTGGCAGCCTTTCACATGACACCGTCTTCTCAGCATAGTAATGTTTCCTCTGGTCTTTGGTGGAACACAGTTACTTGTAATATCTTTGTTTGCTACCTGCTAAATGCATTTATTGAGCAACATTTCTTACCTAAATAATAGCATAGCTCTACATTTGGCCTTCATTTCTTGCCAACAGATTCCCTTTTACTGAGTTATGGAATTGTTACATTGTTTTAATTCTCTCTATACCGTTTTCAAATGTAGTGTTTTTCTTTAGGAAAGGGGGTTTGCTTCCACCATCTTGTCTAGGTTAAATCTCATAACTATTAAGCCACAGTTCTGCATTTAAATATGAGGACAAGAAAAAAACGTACCCTTCTACAAACTCATCAGGAGTTTTTATCTTGGACATGTTTTATTGTTTTACTGTATTCATCAAATAGAAAACCACAAGCTTGGGCTCATGGCATCAGCAGTCAAGTCTCTAGCTTATAAATGGAATTAGTAACATCGTAGCCATAAGTTTAATATTTTGCTTGTGTTGTTGCCAGCTCCCTGATCTCTGTGCACTCACTGTAGAAACAAACCTCTGTGCTGGCCCAGAATAAGAATGTATTTGATTTTTTCCCCAGTGTTAGGTTTTGAGTTCCTGTCTGCAGCAATTAATTATAAACCATTGCTCCCAGGCCTTCCTCCCTGTTTTCTAAACAGCAGCTCTTGATTTTGTATATAGGATGATTATTATTTCTTGCCAGGTGTATTACCTTACATTTATCTATATTAAATCTCATTTCTCTTTCCTCCATCCATCTCTCAAAAGTTGTCCCTAACTTTATTCTCCAGTGAGGAGAGATCCCGTCTCACAGCTGCTTTGTTTATGTGATGCATTGCTAGAAGTGCATAATAGGTAAAATAATTGTGTATCTCTTCTAGACTTTTCATTTCCTCTTTTCTGCATTCCAGTTCTGCTCCCTCTGATACAGTCATTGACTTCAATTCAATCAAGAACAAGCACTTAAAGAGTTGGCCCATTGTTTGGATAATGGCAGTAGTCCAGTTATTGAAATTTCTTAATCCTTTGTTTGGATTAAATTACTTGTTCTCTTCTGAAACAAGCATGGGGGATGAGAGAAGAGATTAAACTATATTACACTGCACCCCAAGCCTACAAAAAGTATTTCATAAAAGTGATTTGTAAATAATCTCAGTGTCTGCTGTTTTTCTGCACCTGAAGGAAGTTGTGTAATTTCATGCCAGCACTTTCATTTTGGCATGTTTGGATTCATTTGTGTCTCTGCTGGATCTAAGTTTGACTTTTAGCTGACAGACACTTGGTTCTGGGCTGGCTTTTGGCACAGCAGCCCCAGTACTGTACATCATCATTAAATTGTACCCTGATGTCTCTCAAGTCTTCTAGAATACTCTCTGCATATCAGCAAAATTAAGATGAACCAGCTGAGAGTAACCCTTTGGGTTTTAGATAGCCTTTGACAAAATCTTGCCCAGGAAGTAGACTTGCCTGATCCCAGCCAGCGGTCTAACTGAATCTGTGCAAGGCCCTCATACAGATGAGAAAGTGAATCTTTTCTAACAGTGTCACCTGAAATGTTCTTGAAATGCTCAGCTTCTCAGGGGTTTGGGAGTTCATGCTCCCTTCCTGGCTTTGGCACTAATGATCATGCAGTCCCACAGGGAGTCGGCTCAGAAATGAAGCTAATTAATTACTGCAGACAGCAGCTCAAAATCTAACATTGTTGAAAAATCAACTGCCTGTGTTGTTTTGTCTGCAGCTGGTCTCCTATGGCTGTATTTGGGGAAAATCCTTAGCACAACTAAGAGCAAAAGCACTCTCTCCCTCACTCTGCTGTTAAAATAATACAGCAGTGAAGGATGGAAGAGTACCAAATGCAACAAATTAGAAAGTGGCTAAGTAATGCCATAATAAAGAAAAATTAGTTCTCAACAGTTTTAACACTAGGGTACTCTTAGGAAGGGTACAGCTAAAAATGTAAGACTGGAAGAGACCATCTGGGTCACTGAGTCAGTCCCTGCAAACACCAGCTGTCATTCAATAATCACTGAGTCCAGAATGATCCACAGAATATTGACCCTGTCTCCATACAAGACAGGTCTCTTTCATCATCTTACAATAATCCTAAGACCTACTATGAACACAAAAAGTCACATCAATGATATGCTTCAGGAAACAAACAAATGAAATCATGGACATTGTCCATGTCTGAGGATGCAGATTCCCAATCCAGCCTTTCTCCCTTTCCCTTCTCACCACATGTACCAGCGCACCAGCATGAGGTCAGGTCACGAGTTTAAAACTCACTGTATAAAAGAGTGATTCATTTTCAGATACATCAACTCCCTGAAATCAGTGGAGAACAAGCAGGATTTTTTGGGGTTTAGTTCAAGCTTAGTTCTTGGCTGCAAACTCCTTGGACCAACCTCCTGCTCAGCTGCAAAAACACCAGGACAGACCGTGATAGCTCTGACTTAGATAAGGATAAACTCATCTCTGTACTTCAGAGATGAAATTTCTCATTGCAGCAAAGCCAACTAAATGGCTAGCTGCCACTGAAAAGAGCAGCTCCATATAAGTCTATCCCACGTGGCACTGCTATTCAATAATTACTTACTTTTTATGGTGAGACTTGTTTTCTTCTAGTTCAGCTTTCCATGGCCACCAGAAAAGTGGAAACGCATGGCCAAGGAGGAGGGGGAGAAGCAAAATGATCTCACTTTTTTTGCACTGGCAAACTGCAAGAGTTGTGGTAACAGTACAAAGCTGTGCTGCACAAGCAGTTCCCCTTGAATGCTCCTATCTGCTCCAGTACCATTTGTGTGCCAGCATCCATAGTCATACAGCCCACATTAGACAGGATCAATGCCTAATTAAACTCAAGAAATCTGGAGAAGTAAAAGAATCTTTTTTTTTCTTCCTGACAGCAGTGTTCCCTGATTGAGTCCATGTTAAAGCTGAGTAAGATTTGCCTGTATGATAGCAGAACAAGAAAAAGGTGTAGTAGGTAAGTACCTGGAGGAGCTGTGGACAAAACTCTAAGATTTTCCAAGGAGGTCCGTTCCTAAGTGAGTGTTGGCAACAGCCTGCATCAAGCATAGAGCTGTACTAGATGATTTGCATGTATCCTTACAAACTACATTTTTGTGATTTTCTAATTCTCTACCACAGGAATTAAAAGTCATATACCTGTACTCAGAGCAGGTTTTGTACATGTGCTAAATGAGATAAACAAGTAAGTGCATTTCAAACTCACACAAGCTATTAATGACAAAGTTTTTCTTACCAGTTTTGTATGTGTCCAGACATAAGCCAGCCATCTCTATTAAATTTCAGCTTTTCTTGGGTAAAACTCCTATCTGGGTGGTATTTCCACTCTCCTGATGCCCAGAAAAACAGTCACTCAGAGCTTTCACAGAAGACTGCCACTGTGTTCTCTCAGTACTTCTTCACCCTTATTCCAACCTTATTTCTTCTACTCTGAGCACAACAATAGAATAGTTGTCTTCCTAATGTTCTCTTCTACAGGAAGAACAAAATTCACTCTTTACAATGTAGCCTTTCCCTCTTTACTTAGCAAAGGGGAATTACAATTTATATGTATTAGTAGGATTTATGGATCATCTAAGTAGCAAAAAGGGACATTGTATGCAGATCGGACAGACATTGCTCCTTTAATTCAGAGCACGCATTAGGTAGTGTGAGCACACACTGGGAATGCAAGTGTCAGACCTCCACAGTTCTAGGGATCTTATCTACCAATCTATCGACAGATGCAATGTATCAGCAAATGTCAGCTGTAATACATAATAACTGATTGTCCTCTGTATGAAAAAAGGAAGTAACCATTAGGATGTGACCTTGCTCTACACACAGCATCAGAAAAAGCAGTGCCCATGATTCAAGAAGGATATATAAGCACCAGGAAAAAAAATCAGAGGGCAGAAAAAGTTATCCAAAGGTTGAAAAATAACACCTAAGGTATAAGGTTTAAGACATCTATTAAATCTGTCAGAGAAGAGTGGTGACTGGATCTCTGTACCCAGATGTACACATATGGAAAAGGTACTTGCTTGTAGGATGAGCTTTTCAGTCTTGCAGACAGAAACGTAACAAGATGTAAGGACTGGAAACTGGAGTCAGACAAATTCAAGATTGAAATTATGTGATTTCTTAGCAGTGCAGGTAACTAGACATTAGAACAACTTGCCTGAGGAGGTGGTAGAGTCACCACTGCTTGGAGTCTTTCAGGCAAAACAAGGTATTTTCCCAGGAGACATATTCCAGCCTCTAGGAAATCTCCTGAAAGAGATTAGGCAAAATGATCGCTTGTTTACAGCCTACCAGACAGGAAGCTTTTTCATACAAGTCTATAAATGTACCCCAACAAAGTGCCTGCTATGCTGTTTGAGCTGGGGAACTGAGGCTGGGCCTACAGTATCAAATTTATAATGTCCCTTCTGGAAGAAATAGTTCCCTTGCATCCCAGGCACAAATTTGATTTAAATATTTATCATCTGGTAGCAACAGATGGATTTTTAATATAAATAAATAATTTTTTAAAAGAACAGAAATCAAACATATACTGCTTATAAATATTTACGTAGTTTTCATGGATAATGTTGGCTTTTGTGTTTCTCTCCTTAAAAGCATTTTGCCAAGTGCCATGACTTTAAAAGTCAGAGATATCTAGCTGTGCACGCATATATTTTTCTGGCAGGCACGGTGGAAAAAACCCTAATTGAAGATAACATCAAAAAGAATTTTAAAAAATGTAAAATACCCAACTTTTGATTATTTACTCTGTGCGTGCCTTTTGTAAAGCAGTATTATTTTTTAAAATCTATGTTCCTGCTATCAAGTGGTCACTATCACTACCATACCTTGAATAAAAAGCAATTGGTTGATGACATAAAGTTTACAATGATTGCTCAAATTTTCAGGGAACTGGATCCCTCTCTGTGACAATGAATGATTTACAAAGTGCCAGAAGCAACCATACCAATATCAAAAAGCTATTAATTCTCATAATTTTGATAATTTCACAGGTATCATGTCTTAATCCATTATGTCCAAGTATATTATGCAGCATAGTTCCTTGCTGACTTGCCACGGGTCAATTATCATAGATTATAGCACTGTTTGGGCTGGAAAGGACCCTGAAGACCAGGCAGTTCCAGCCCACATGCCATGCACAGGGACACCTTCCACTAGACCAGGTTGCTCCAAGCCTCATCCAGCCTGACCTTGAACATTTCCAGGGATGGGGTATCCACAACTGCTCAAAGCAACCTGTTCCAGTGCCTCACCATCCTCACAGTAAGGAATTTTTTCCTAATATCCAATCTAAACCTCAGCCCTTTCAGTTCAAAGCCATTCCCCCTAGTCCTATCACTACATGCCCTTCTGAAAAGCGTCTCTCTAGCTCTCTTGCAGGTCATCTCTAAGTGGTAAAGGCCACAAACAGGTCTCCCCAGGGCCTTCTCCTCTCCAGTCTGAACAATCTCAACTCTCTCAGTCTTTCCTCATAGAAGAGGTGTTCCAGCCCCCTGATGATCCTGCTCTCCTCTGGACTCACTCCAACAGGTCTATGTCCTTCTTACATAGCAGATCCCAGAGCTGGATGCAGCATTCCTGGTGGTGTCTCATGAGAGCAGAGCAGAGGGGCAGAATCCCCTCCCTCGCTCTGCTGGCCATGCTCCTTTTGATGCAACCCAGGACACGTTTTGCTTTCCGGGCTGCAAGTGCACAATGAACAATGCTTCTTCAGTTTACCTTGTTCTTACTAATAAGCACTAACCTTCCTACAAATATCAACTTGAATATTCAAATTTTGAAAGAATGCTATGTTTATAGATATATTAAAACATTATTTAAAAAGACAGCAATTTCGCAGTCAGTGCTTTGGGGATATATTTGCCATCCAGTTACACAGACAGAATTTATGTTGTAGTCATGATCATTGCTTTGTCTCACTGAAGGGGGAAGGCAGGTCTCCTGATAAATGTACTGGAGGAATTTGTGCTTTGCTCTCTGCCATACTGCTGTCTGCCTCCACGACCTTGCAGCAGATATTGACAATTTCTATAAAGATTTGGTGACTGAAAAAATCACCATTCCCTTCTTTCCTGCTCCTCTCAGTACTTGCAGCCTTAATTAAGAAGTAAAACAAAACAGTTTTAAGAAGCAGCTATGCTGGATGCCCATTATTCCACAGCAACAACTCAGAGCCTGAAAAAGACACTTAAAAGAGCATCTTCTGTTTTTACCAAGAGGGAGGTAAACCCTGGAACAAAGCCACATCTAACACCTGTATGTGGCAAATGCATCTGTTACTGAAGCTAAACCCTACAGGGGTAATGAACAAGAGGCCACGGGCAAACAATTTCTCTCTCTGGATGCTCACACATGGCCTCACACAGCAGTTTGTGCAGAATCCTCCAGCCAGGTCTGAGCCAGACTCACAGGCACTGTGTATTTGCATGACCACAGTGTTGTACCTAGCCTAATTAGCACCATGGCCAACCTAATTAGCACCACCTACCACAGGGTTAAGTACTTTGGGTGCAACAGCGCTCATACACAAGTCTACAGCTGCTGCCTCCTATTTCACAAGTGACTCAACGAATACATTCTAAGTCCTATGCTCTGCTGCATGGTGTAGAGGTGCCCTCTGTCATGTTTGTGTTGCTTGTTTTTTTAAATAGCAAACACAAATAATTTTATTTTATTGCTTCCAAGCCAATGTGCAGCTTTGCTCACTGCTGTTTTTCTATACAGTTTCTACTTAACTGAATAGGAAAAAGAGTGCTTAGCACACCAAGATCCTAGGATGAAATATGTTTAGGATATGCTTCTACATGTGTCTAAAAAGAACCCAAACAGTGAAAACAGCTAGGTGAAAAGAAATCCCTAAATCTCTATACTCAGCTGTCCATGTTGCTGACTCTCTGCTATCATGTCTCTGGGGCACTAATTTACAATTCTGTAAGATGTTACTGTAAACTGCTTAGTAGCAATGCTATGTCCATTTGCCCAAGCATGAATGATGATCCAAGGTGAGAAAGCAACAGAAAATAATCCTCTGATATTTATACATGACCTTGGGGAAGTACATCTCCTCCAGGGCATAGCTTTGGGAATTTTTGCTTTAAAAAAAAAAAAGATTCTGTGGCAGCTTAATCCCTTTTAGTTTCTCAAACAAACTGATAGACTATGCCTGTTTCAAGTTAACACATGGACACATTAAGTGTAGTAATGAAATCCAAAATTCCTACAAGCAACTAAACTGGGCATTATCTGTGGCAGTTTACAGTATGTGTCATGGTAAGAGAAAATCTTGAGAGATTTGAAAGATGCAGCAATTGCTCCAGAGAGTGAATTCCATATGCTGAGGGTGACCAAAAGGACATCATTAACACAGCTACAAGAAAAGCAGATGGAGCAGATATGGAGACTGAGAGAGGACAGGGAATGACAGGAAAAGACAAAGTTGTGAAGTGCTGTGGTGCAATTGAGGCCGAAGTTGAGCTGACAGAGCACCCAGCTGCTGCTGAGCGGGTGGGCTCCACAGGCTCTCGAGACAATAGCCAGGCAAGCCCTCAGAAGAAGGGAGTGCTTCTGTGCTGGGTTAGCTCCCACAGCTGGCTCACTTGAGTGAGATAAGCACCTGTGTTGGCACAAGGGAAGGGACAGGAACCAACCCATGCTGAAGGGTGAGGAAGGAGGTGCAGCACTACTCTGTCGACAGCAGGCAGCTATTAGCTTGGCTTAGCTGTACCGTCAGAATCAGGTCACAGCCTAACAGCTGGCAGCAGCCCTACCTAAACCAGCACAAGCCATGGCTGCTCTGCAACCCCGCATCTCCCACCGCTTGTCCCTGCTGCAGACCCAACTGCCTCATAGCCTCAACTGGAGAAATAAGCTGGTTGTAAAAGGCTCCTCTCCTCCCTCCCCTGTGGTATTTTTCAGCCAAATCAGGTTCCTAATCTGGTTTACCACACAGCTGAACAAAACAACTGTGCCAGCAAACCAGCGGGCATATCAAAGAGATAGGCATGGATGGCTGGGGGCAAAACTGTCTTAGGCCAGCACAGCTGCCAAAAAAATTGTCAAACTGCCCTCTCAGAGGGCTACAGGGCTTGCAGAGACAGGTAAATCTATGGAGATACACTAAAGAGGTAAGTACAAAAAGGAACCAGAGAAATAGGCCAGGGAGATAAGTGCAAGAATAGTGTTTCAAGGGACCTTTTTGACAGGTCAGGTCAGGCCTGGGAAAAAAAAGCTGTCATAAGCAGGATGAGAGATAACAAAAGCCTAAAAAAGCACATCTGTGATGTGAACAGAGATAAGAAGATCCTTTAGAGAAGAAAAGGAAATAAAATTCATATACATCAAGATAAACAGGTCAAAAAAAGAGTGAAGTCAAAGATGACTCCTATGATTCCTACAGGTCTCATTGACAGAGTGTAATTGTGTGCCTTCCAGACAGGATTGCAAACTCCTTATCCAGGAAAAAACAGGCATCCCTGTGTAGGGACTGCAGATGGAGTTTCAACTCAGGAGGTTCTCTGAAACACTAGACGACATTTCCTCAACAGGTGGAAGCTTTTAATCCTGAATGCCTTCCTATGCAGTTTTTTCAAATTAGCTTAAAAGCTAAAATACTTGCACTTGCTCAGAAGAGTAGACGTGGACAGTATCAACTGCATTGCCGTGGAGGTCAGGGGTCAAAATTTTTCAGATGCTTTGTAAACCTTCACATAAGAATCCAGAACGGGCCAAACGGGCTGCTTCTCTTAGCTTTTACCTTTGTTAGGGAAGAAGGGGTATTCAGATTCAAAAGCCTTGACTCTGCCTCCACTGTAATTTTGCTACTGTCAAATCATAGAACTACAGCTAGGAGTATTTAAGAGCTGATTTTGATGACAAATTATTACATCAAGATGGAAAATGAGTCCACATTTGTCTGTTTCAGTAATGGAATGAAAAAACTCTCAATTTTTGGAATTATACCCAGCTTCTGGAGGTATTTCCATGCAATCTTGTCTCCTTCAGTGCCATCCAGTGGAATTAATGTGAAATATCACTCTTATGCACAGGGAGGATATACAAAAATACAACAGCACACAGCACACAAAACAGCTCTATATTTTCAGGAGGTGCTGTTCATACCAGGTAAATTGCAGAGTGTCAGGGATATTGGTATAACAGTAATGAAAAACAGAACCATGATTTCCAATAGCTGTAATTCAAATTAGATCTGACATTGTTGCCTGTATTCCCAGGAAAGTTCCTTATATAATTTCTAAAATAGTTATTTGTGCCTACAAAATATGTAGGACATACAAAAGTCATACTGGTACAGCATGGTGTAATGATTTAACAGCATCCCTTTGTGTAAAGCACCTATCCACAACTCAAACCAGCAAAACATTATTTGTAATTTTGCTTCTCCTCCAAGGCATGAATAGCTTGACTGAAGGAGCAGGGATATCTGGATTTACAGGTGCTCACATTATCAATAATACAGTATTTTTAACATCTATATTGTATTACATATGTGTGTTTATGCAGACATGCATGCATGCTGTATACATATATATGCACGCACACAAATAAAATGTAGGTATGTTGTAGCCTCACGATCGATTCTCTTTTATATAAAAACTCCTTGTCCTTTTAGTACCTTCCTGTATCCTCTTGAATTACAATGAACTCATGCCAATATTTATATTAAGATTCCTAAGGTAGTTTTCTTGTTTTTTCCAACTCCAGGTTACAGCTGTCTGCCAAAGGCCTAAGGCTTCCTACTTAAAAACTCTTTAAAGGTGGCTTTCAAGATGGATTTTTGCAACCAAATGGAGTTCTACCTCTTTTGTTCCTTGATAGCATACAAAAAAGACAAAAACATACCTTTGACTAAATTAAAAAGTCAGAATATTTTCTTGGTTTTACTTACCCTAGCACATGGGAAATGGAAAAAAAACAAAGTCATTGAAGTGCTAAAGTCTCTGTGCTTGTGAGTTTTAACTTTCCTTTCTCTAAGTCTCTGTTCAAATCCCAGTGGTTCCTCTGTCAATGCTCCCCTTCCCATCATAGCTCGTCCCTTTTCTCAGAGTCAAGATTTAATTCTGTTTGATTTTGTCTGCTCTACCAGTGTGCTCTCATTCTTCTGGTTTCCTCACTGGCCTCCACGTCTATTCTCTCATACAGATTCCTTGTCTATATGTACTTGTTCCACTGCCTTGAACTCATTCTCCTTTATTTCTGCTTCAGAATTTAATTTCCTTCCTCACCTAACCCCAGTGTCCTATCCCTATTGCTCTCAGTTAAGATTTTCCACTTCCAATAGTTTCAGTCTTTCCTCCATACTTACTGTTTCCTTCCCTTCAGTCAGGTCCTTGTTCCCTCACCATTCCAGTAAGACACACTCAAACACCTGTGAAAAAGAGAAAACAGCAGCTTTTGGGGAGCCCAGGGGATGATTTCCATAGCCTCACTCGGTCCACGGGCCCACCCCAGTCCATAGTGGCAAACAGAGGTCCCTTTTGGGCCCACAACAGGGGAACATTTGACTGCAGAAGAAGTGAGGATAGTAGGGACGCATGCTAATTCAGGAATGTGGAAAATTAATTTCTTCAAGGCTCATAAATTATGCTATATGTAGTCAGAAGACCAGACACCCCAATTCAGTTTTTTCTGACAAATTCCAAGTCTGCTTTAGAGCATAAAGGCATTTAAGAACCTCAAATATAAGATCTGCACAATAACTTACCCTAGAAAAAGCCCTTTTTTCTTAGATCATGTTTGGCAGTAGTAAAGTCATCCTAAACTTCCATCCTCAATATGGAAAATTTCATGCCAAGCAGTGCACTTTTAGTAAGTGGCATGCTACCTAAAGCATAGTTTAGCAAGAAAAATTTAGCAATTGATACGCTACCTTTAGCTGTAGTTAAAGTTTAACATACTCATTTGAAGAGCAACAACTGACAACCCTACTGTAGGCACTGTTATATATTTAAAGTATAATGCATTACTAAATGCAAAATAGTATTTAAATTAGTAACAACAGCATGTATGTGTAAAGGAAAATTATTATCAATTTACCTTCATTTTTACCCTTAGTTTTTATACTCTGTAACTACTCAATACGTTTTCCTCAGCTGAGCAATCTCAGAAGAGTGGATGATTTTGTAATCCAGAGCTGCTTACGGTAGCATAAGAACAGTTGCATGACTGTAGTGAAACAAAACCACAGATCTACTCTAACTTCCATTGACAAGCCTAGACAGTAATTAATGGTCTTCTAGCAAATAATTTCTTTTATTCCAAGGATTAGTTTACTGAACAGTAATGACTGGCTACTTTGGCATAGGCAGACACATCTCCCTAAAATGCTGTCCCTTGTCTGGTAGGAGAACTTCAATGATCTGCTCTAGCAGAACACATAACATTATATCAGGAAACAGCAAAACATCTCTTCCCCATCCTTCTTCAAGCTGCATTTCTAATGGACTTAAGCCAGAGCTCTCCAGTAGTTTACTTATTACTTATAGCAGGGACCAACCTAAGATGGTGTTCAGGGCATTTATTATGCCAGGCCAGTAAGATTCCACTGTTACTGCCTTTCTGTGGCAATAACTCTGAGCTTTCTTTGTATTGCATGATGTTGAGGGCACAGTTCTCATATTAAGCTGAGTAGAGAATGTCACTATATATCAACCTTAACTGCACAGAACATAATTGAACTCAAAGGAAGATGCTGCCCTCTGTGTTTCAGTGGGACTTGACTTTGAAGAAATAATAATTCACTGGTTTATAAAGGCACAAATAAACTTATTATACAAGAAGTGCAGGTGCAGTACTGTGATTTATAGACACTGGTACGATTCACCTTGAGATTTTTGTTATATCTTGCCAAAAGCAGCTATTATCAAGCCCCAAATGACTCTTAACAACACTACTATCGACATGGCATTTAGAAGTTCCTTCCCTAGTGGGAACAAAACCATCTCTTTTCTTCCAATGTTGAAAATTAAATGCACAGCATTAGCACCATCAGTGAGGTGTTTAATTCCAAAATTGTCTTTCCTGGTGAGAATGAAAATAGTACTTGTTTTGTTTTTCAAAATTAACAGCAGTGTTCTTCTCTCTTTTCTAATACACACTCTTGTTTAATCAACCTGAGACACAGTATGTCTCTTAGTGTTCAGAGAACACTGCAGGTATACACCTCTGCTTTTCTGCTGCACGCCATCCCATACTCCAGGGCTAGGATTTATCCTGTTTCCAGTGTGATTTGAGCATATACTACTAAAGTAGAAAGAATACGACTGGAAAAAAAACAGGTAGGGAAGACAAAAGACTCAATTTTTTAAGTTATCTTTGTACCAACAATATATTGATGCAGCAGTAACACCAGAGAAAATTAATGCAAAATTAAAGCATAAGGTTCCAGAAAGGTGCCAGACCACGGAAGTTGTTCACTACAACCAAAAACTGTTGTGAGCCATTCCATATGAGTGCAAAACTGTTTCTGACTTTTCTCCAGCTGTCACTAATATTTGTGTTAACACACATAGTCAGTCGGGAAAGAGGTGAAATGGTTCTCAGTTCATTTGTCCTCTAAAACTGGGCAAGAAGAAGTTCTTTTAATCAGTCCTTTAGCCACTCTAGGACCAGATAATGTATTAAGCTCTGTAGCTGTGCTGAGTCTCCAACACTTCCTAGAACAATGCTTTTGTAGGAGCCCAGGACTCACAGGTGAGTCCATATAATCTTATGCACAAGGGGTGACTAGAAGCACTCGCAAAGCTCTGAGGTGTGGAGTTCTACCTCTGATGTTTGGCTGTCATTAACGCAGCAACACCAGAATATGACTTCTGGAGATCCCTCTGAGTGTATGAAATGTTCCTATCACCCTGTGGAGTCTAACCCTCCCCAGCTCCCACTCTTAACTGGTATATGAGCAGCTCGACATGGACTAGTCCTTAGTCCACTCGGCAACTCAGATGCTTGTGGGGAAGGATGGTGCATTCTTGTCTGTACTGTTTGCTCTTCTTCTTCTGCAAGAGTACAGACAATTCTGCTGCAGCCACTCAGGCTTGGTTGAATTCCTGTTGCCTCTGAAGGGCAGATCTCAAGCCTGGGTCAAGTCCCAACCAGCTTCATTAGAAAGCAAACTGGTTCATTGAAGAGTGTGAACAATCAGGCTGGCAGAATGGATTACCTCGGCTGAGGTGTAAACTCAAACCTATGTTTGCCTGGGAGTCCATTCACCTTTCCTTTCTAGGGTCTGTATGGACCATGAAGTCAAGAACTGTGGTATCACAAACTCAGAAGTCTAGGAGACAGGCCCACCCCACCTCTAAGCAGAAATCCTAATGTGACAGATCATGCCCTTCCTGTATTTGAGCCTACATTAACAGATAACCACACGTAGGACTGATAAAACTAATTCCTGGAAACAGATGGTGACTACAGTGCTGTTTCTAAACTTTCTGACACTGTTTTGTAACAAACCCATTGCTCCAAGACACCCACAGCAAAGAGGGTACAAACTTTCTGCCCTTTTCTTCCTCTACATACAAACACAAACCAACAGGGAGCCTGTCAGCCCCATCCCATTCACTACTGTTCCCTTGCTCTCTGTCACTGAACTATTCTTGCCAATGCACAAGATAACATTGCGTGGCCTAACCAGGAAAGCAAAGGAAAAGCACTTCCACTCCAACAATGGATAAACAGCAACAGCGCATTGGATTATATTTTTCTGACTTCATTTCCTTAATCACTTAGTTTTTGCTCTATAGAGGTAGTCTTAGTTAAACCACTACATAACAATTTCCACAAAATAAGACATCTAAGTCAGTTAAGGAGAAACGCTCCTTCCTTAAACGCAATCTATCCTGTAGTTCACTTCATGATGACATGTAGGTGTTAAAAATTGAAAACTTAAGCAAACCCAGACTTTTAATTCAGGAGGAAAAATCGATACAACTCTCCAAGGACAGCCCTTCAGAATTCCAAATTCTTTCCTCTTTTGCACTGATTCAGCAAGCACCATCTTGGCAGACTGAAGCTTGTGACATTTTCACAACGTGCTTATTCCTTTTTCACAGAGAATTGTTCAAACGGTTTCGAATCAAATTCTGGAGTAATATTTCGCAAACTAAAGACAGCCTACAGAGCTGCAAGAGCAATTAGCTGAACCCTTTGTAACCAGCAGTCCTTTTTTAATGCTTCCTCCAAAATGCCACAACCATGCATGTCCTTGCCGCTACCTTCCTGTCATCCTTGCCATCACATGCCAGTGTTGTAAAACGTGGAATATGTCACGATTATTTTAAGTAAGGATATTCTTTGGTGCAAGCCTAATCATCAAGTAAGGAGACCTAATCAGTGGAATAGGCAGCAGCTAGCATCCCTTAGTCAAGGACATCCAGGAACTAACAGGCTTTAAGAAGGTAGCAAATCCAGATGTTGATGTACATCAGTGCATACACTGTTAACCTGGCAAGTACTCAAGGTCCATGTATCCTAAAGCTAAACTATATACACTAAAAACTGTGTCTATAGGTCAAAATACCCCTGCCCGGGTGAAGACCCCTCCCCTGAGCACTGGACAGAAGTTAGCTGGGGTTACATAACTTGTATGGAAATTACTAATCAATCATAATAGAGGGGCTGCCCTTGAAAAGTAACTAATTCCAAACTTCTATGTAGCAATAATAGCACAGAAAGTCCAGAGGGGCGTACTTGATTTGTGGAAAACAACAGAGCATCCAGGCTTGTGCAACTCTGAAATAAATAATCAATGTCTCTCTCTTGAGCATGCAATTATTGTCCTGTTGCACACCAGATAACAAATCCAATTTTGTGGACAACACTGAGGAGGAAAGAGGGAGAGGACCTAAGGGTCCTTTTCCTTTCACCAGTGGAAGAGGATCTGGGGGTGATGGTTAAACATGAGCCAGCAACACATGAGCCAGCAACACATGAGCCAACAGTGTGCCCAGGTGGCCAAGAAGACTAGTGGCATCCTGGCCTGGATCAGGAATAGTGTAGCCAGCAGGAATAGGGAAAGGATTGTCCCTCTGTACTCAGCACCTCTGGTGAGGCCGCACCTCGACTGCTGTGTCCAGTTCTGGGCCCCTAATTCAGGAAGGACATTGAGGTGATGGAGCAAGGCCACAGAAATGAAACGAAGCTGGCGAAAGGTCTGGAGTGCAAGTGTTATCAGGAGTGTCTGAGGGAGCGGGGGGTTGTTTAGCCTAGAGAACTGAAGGCTCAGGGGAGACCTTACTGCTCTCTACAAATACCTGAAAGGAGATGGTAGCCAGGTGGGGATCGGCCTCTTCTCCCAGGCAACGAGCGACAGGATTAAAGGATACAGTCTTAAGCTGCACCGCGGGAGGTTTAGGTCGGACTTTAGGACGAATGTCTTCACAGAAAAGGTTGCCAAGCACTGGAACAGGCTGCTCAGGGAGGTGGTGGAGTCACCATCCCTGGAGGTGTTTAAAGGAAGACTGGACATGGCACTTATGTGCCATAGTCTAGCTGACAACGTGGTGTTCGGTCAGAGGTTGGAGTCCATGACTTCAGAGGACTTTTCCAACCTAACCGATTCTGTGATTATGTGGTAAAACACCAACTGATCCCCCATAAACTCCGACCTCAGCAAACCTGGAAAAATCAACCTATAAAGCAGAACTTTTGTTCACGCTTTCACCAGTCAGAATACAGGGCTGGTAGCCGCGCCCAGAGCGCCTCTTTTCCCGCGGCACCCGGAGATGCGCCGGTGGAACGGCGCACAAGCGCTTCCGCGCTGCCGCCAAGCCCTGAGGCGCTCACGCCGCTTCCGGCCCGGCCCGGCCCGCCCCGCCCCGCCCCGCCCGGCCAGTTCCGGCCCCAGCGGATGTGAGCTCACAGCGCGCCCGGCGGAAGGAGCGGAGCGGGGCGGGTGTTTCCGCAGCGGCGGCGATGGCGGGGAAGGCGGCGGCGGGCGAGCCCCTGGGGCGGACGGCGGAAGAGGCGGCCTGGGCGGAGACGCTGCGCGGGGCCTGTGAGCCCGAGCACCACTGGCGGTACCGCCGGGAGTTTCTGCTGCGCAATGTGGGGGAGCTGCCGGCGGCGGGCAGCGCCCAGCTGCAGCGCCTGGTGTCCCTCTCTATGGTGTGGGCCAACCACGTCTTCCTGGGATGCCGGTGAGTTCAGCGGGACGCGCCAGGGGACTGGGGGGACGGCGCGGCGCGACCGTCTGACGAGGCCCCTTCCCTCCTTTCCTCTTGTCGCCCCTCCAGGTACCCGCCGCAGGTCATGGAGAAGGCGCTGGAAATGGCCGAAGGCATCCAAGTGACCAACGCGCCTGTCCGCACCACGAGAGACGAACTGGTTGCCAAGGTGAAGAAAAGAGGCATATCAAGTAGCAATGGTTAGCAGATCATAGCTGTGACAATACATAGGAGTCTAGAAAATGCTTGTTTCTGAATGTTCTCGGTTTGCCTCGGGGTTAGAAAGTAGTGGAAATAATTTACTTTTAAAACTCCCGTTAATTGTTTCCTCTCTCTGTGCTATTCTTTTTCTAATATAATGTCTCTAAAATAATGCATAGTCCTTTGGTAATGTAGAGCTATTGTTTTGAATTTCTACAACTGGTGCACTTTAATACTTGTGCAGTGTTGCAATGTGGGCTGATGTACTCCAGCTGAAATACGTTCTTATTACTTTGCCTTTGTTGCTAGTCAGGCATTGTTGCTGTGTAAGAATCTGAGTTTCTTAAGGAAATTCTCAGACTGATGTTTTAAAGATGTTTCATGGTATTAGTAGATAAAATACAGTTCTTTTATTTTTAGGTCAGATAGCCCATTTAATGTGTGCTGGCCAGTTTTGGTTTGGACTTCAAGAATAGAAATACGTACTTGCCCATGGGTCCCAAACCGACATATGAAATCTCGCATGAGTATTTTCAGGATTTTGTCCAAAAAATCCAAAATTCTGAAATAGTAGGTTAATACTTGAAATGACAGTTCAGGGTGTATTGCTAATATATACCCTTTAAATTCACAGAGATTATTGCTAGGTTTTAGATTATTTCTCTCTACATGGATATTTCATAGTGCAGAAATCAAAGAGGATCACGTATTTTACCTGTTTTGCAGAAGGGGTAGAGGAGCCCTGCAAGAGACAAGCTGTTGAGAAAAGCAGAGACTCTAAGGATGCTGGAAAGGATGTGAAAACAACCAAGGCAGAAGGAGTGAAGGAAACAGAGAGCACATTGCCCAAAAAGCAGGAAAAAGGTACTAGCAAAGATCCAGAAAGTTCCCAGTCAACTTGCAGTTCAGATCAAGAAATGGTCATAGTCTCAGACATAGAAACAGAAGGAAAACCTACTAATGCTGAAAGTACCGCTGAGCAAAAGTCACCTTCATCTGAAAAAGAGCCAGGAAAGAAGCCTTGCTCAAGCCCACCTAAGGAAAGCAAGTGTGAAAATGTGCCATCACCTGAAAAGAAAACTACAGTAAGTGTAGCACCACTGGCTGCTGAGAGCACCCCTCAGCCAGACGCAGTGGTGGCAGCACTGCCACCAGCTGCCAAGAGCACCCCACAGGCAGCAGTGGTAGCAGCAGCAGCAGTGCCATCAACCTCTAAGAGCACCCCACAGGCAGCAGCAGTGCCAGCGACCGCCAAGAGCACCCCACAGGCGGCAGCGGTGGCAGCAGCAGTGCCACCAGCTGCCAAGAGCACCCCACAGGTGGCAGCGGTGGCAGCAGCAGTGCCACCAACCACCAAGAGCACCCCCCAAACAAGTGCTGCATTGCTGTCTTCCAAAACACAAGTGAGTGCCCCTGCATCAGTGTCCAAGAGCAGTGCTCAGGTGAGCAGCTCACTGCTTCTGGCCCCCAAGAGCGGTACTCAGGTGGGCACCTCGCTGCTGCTGGCCTCCAAGGGCACTGCTAAGGTGGGCTCCCCGCTCCTGGCCTCTAAGAGCAGTGCAGAGGTGGCCGCCTCGTTGCTGGCCGCTCGAAGTGGCGCGCAGCCAGGATCCTCACTGCTCGCTTCCAAGAGCAGCGCTCAGGTGGCTGCTTCGCTGCTGGCTGCTCGGAGTGGAGCTCAGCAAGGGCCCTCCCGGGGTGGAGCTCAGGCAGGCGCTTCCCTGCTGGCCTCCAAGAGTGGCTCACAGGCCGGCGAAAGCCCTGCGAAGGCTTTGTGCAAACCGCTAACCAGCGAAGATGCAAAGGAAAGACAACCTTTTTTCAACAGACTCTACAAAGCTGTAGCCTGGAAACTGGTTGCTGTTGGAGGCTTCAGTCCTAATGTAAATCATGCAGAACTTCTAAATTCATCTATTCAGTCTGTAAAAGCTACGTTAGATGTTGCTTTTGTTCCCCTGAAGGAACTTGCAGACTTGCCTCAAAATAAAAGCTCTCTAGAAAATATAGTTTGTGAACTGAGGTGCAAGTCTGTCTACTTGGGTACTGGCTGCGGTAAAAGTATGGAAAATGCCAAAGCAGTGGCTTCGAGAGAAGCTTTGAAATTATTCCTCAAGAAGAAAGTTATTGTGAAGATATGTAAAAGAAAATACAAGGGTAGTGAAATTGAAGATTTGGTGCTTCTGGATGAAGAGTCAAAACCTTCAAATTTGCCTCCAGCTTTAAGAAATCCTCGTGAGATCTTGTAGGGGAGAATCACTGTTTGTACTGTGTATAGTATTTCAACACAAGGACTGAAAGTTAATTTTGTACTTTGAAAATGTAGGCTTCCAGATATTTTGTATTTCTTTCTCAGTTTTGCAAGACAATGATAGTTCCTTCACTTGGTAGCAATTGTATAAAACTTGTTAGAGATGACAAGTGCGCATTTAAAGGTATTGCCTTAATATACAGCACACTAGTGTGTTGTTGTATTTGCAAAATAGTCTACCTAATTCTTCTATTTTTAATTAAACTATTAAGGTACAATTTGCTGTTTAAAACCTGACATTTTTGTAATTCTTACACTTTGATGGTAGTGTGCTCAATTGTCTACCATATCTTTTCTAGGCTCGTAGAAGTGTGTACATAGGGACCATAATACTTGAATAATTGAAAGTTGTTTAAAAATTTCAATCAAAAAGTTGAATTATCTGTTTCAGGCTTGTTGCTCATAATGTTCACTGTTGCTCATACTAGGAGAGAAAGTTCTTGGTTGACTATTTTTATGGGGTGTTTTTGTAACACTTGCAATATAAGTGGCATCCTGATCCCATTTAACATTATACTATCAGGTTAGAGCCCCTTTAATATCACATTGGCAAATTAGCAATTAGCAGTCAAGTCACAACTGTTTTGGCCACCAAAACTGTAAGCAGATTTAATTTATATGGTGAAGTATCATTTACAGTTTTGTTTGGTGGGGGTTTTTTTCCAAATGAACATGGATTTCAATATAAGTATATTTTGACTGCTACTAAAACAATAAAACCTCTGTGATAAGCTTTTATAGTACTTTGGTTTTGGCTACTAAAAATTCCAGCCACTTCAATAACATTGCAACACCTTCAGTAAAGCTTTACTTTGAGTGGCTTCAGGGTGTAATCCCACAAGGATGAGTTGGTTTCTTTAGATGTATAGCTGAAATACTGCAAAACTGATAGAGGGGACCTATAGAATATCAGTTTCTACTTTTGTAACACCAAGGTAAGCAAAATGAAAATGCTGCTGTCTGCTGGAGACAGTGAGTGTATTGTAAAGCATTCATTCTAATCAAGCCCTTCCTTTGCTACATTTTTACTCCCTGTACAGAATAGTTTGAAGCAAAGAAAGTGGGAGATTACCTTCTATTTTCAATGTTGCTGAAATACCTGCACAAACTGCATGTTTTGGTATATTGGATAATGACATGTAATTGTAAAAACATAATGTCTTCAGTGTTATTTTGAATTAATCTTGTCCTATTACGGTAGTTAGCATCATTTAGTGGTGTCCTTACGCTTGACTGATAGATCCATTGATCAAGTGCTACAGGAATGAATAGGAATTTCTGGGATCTCAGTAGTACATACATCCACTTCAAGTTCTTTTGTAATTTTTGGGACTAAACCACAGTGGTGTTCACGCTGTACCCTGCGTGCTTTTGAACAGCAGTGGCTGTCCAGTCCATAGCACCAGAAACCTGCAAGGCACTCGCACTTCCTGATGCCTGGTTGAGAACTTCCTCCACCTGACCCCTGTGCTTCTGTGCCCTCGGTCGCCCTTCGCCCTAGTTAGATTTCTCAGGAGTTCCCCCTTGGCGTTCCTGGAGCACTAGCCGGCGTTTGGAATGCAATGTGCTAAGTTGCGTCTTAGTGCAAGAATTGGTGTCTGCTTCTAGCGCAGGGCAAGCTTTGTGCTGTGCTTAGGAGCTGAGGTGTTCATGATGGGAAGTGTGAGATCTGTTTTCAAGTCCTTACCCTGTTCAGGTAGACACATGGAAGGACGGTGTTTGTGGGGGCAGGAGTTGCATCCTGTGCCCTCTGTAGTACAGCTTTCTCTGCTGTTAGTTGGTCATCTCCAGACCTCTGGTTCAGAATTGCAGCATGTGTTGTAATGTGAAGACCTGTGTTTCTCGTCTGTAAAGCAAAGCTCTCAGTATTCACTGACCTCAAGGGGCTGTTAGGGCAACTGTGTTAAAAGGCTGAGGTGCTAGATGCCTTTTTTAAAAGACCTGACTTAGGATTACTTTTTTAAAAAATTTTGAATGTTATTCCTCTTTGATGTTTGGTTGTGAATCATTAAAGAACAAGTCTGTAGCTACTCTTAATAGAAACTGAAAGTTGAAGCGTGTTATTTTTCACATTCTGCATAGAAAGCAACTCAACACGCGGATTCTAACATAAAAGTGAATAAGCACTATTCTAAGTATTTGAATGAGAATTTATTAACATTTCATTAGCCCTGGAGGAAGAAAGAAGTGCAAAGAACTGGCTGTGACAAGAACTGTTTGTGCAGTCCTGTCAGTTCTAAAACCTCTGGGTCTCCCCTCCAGGTACTGTCCCGGTCTCTAGCGACTGGGATGCTGGTCTTTAACTGTCAGACCCTGCTGATGAGGGCCAGCGAGAACACCTGCACTTACACTGTAGGTGTGCAGAGTTGTCTCAGGGGGACAAAGCAAACCAACCAACCGAAAGAAAAACTGACCCCGTTTTTTTCTATGGAAGTACAGGAAATCGCAGCCATCAGAAATGACTCCAGTTTCCTCTGGGGCCTGCTAGCACAGCCTAAACACGTACCGCAGCGTCCTTCCGGACGGCTGCCCGCTGGCTGCTGTTGGCAGTTCCCAGGTACGCACCCGTGCGGGGTGTGTGGCCCGCCGCTCCCTGTCGCAGCCTGCGGGCGCTGGAGCTGTGTCAGCGGGGCGGCCGCAGCCGTGGCCACGAGGCGGGGCTGGCGTGCTCGAGGCGGGGCCGAGGCGCTCTATTTGCATAGCGTGTTCCCGGGGCCGCTCCGTCCCTCTGCGGGCTCCTTCCGCGGCTGCCCGGGGCCGTGGCGCCCCTCGGGGGGCGGCCGGGCCGCCTGCCCGCTGTGCATCGCCTGCGGAGACCAGCAGGAAGGCAAACACAAAAGCAAAAAATACTCGCCATGCGCTCGAGGTTGTCCCATCTGCCGGGGTTTATACACCGTCATCGGCGAGCACAGCATGCCGGGATGTTCTGAAGACCTGCTCGCTAGGCCACGCACGGAGGACGCCAGTTCCTCATGGGCCCTGCGCCCGCCTAGGGGAAAGTCCCCGGACCGCCGGCAGAGAGTGCCGGGCGCTGCCGCGCCCCCGCCCGCCGCCGCCTCACGCCACCCTCCGCCGAGACGCCCACGGGCCGAGCGGGTGAGCGCGGGGTGGGCTCTCGTCACGGCCACAGATACGCAGGTAGCGCGCCAGCCGCGCTAACAAAACGGGGCTCACTCTCAGGCCATCCCCTTTTGCCGGCTGGGGGTCCCCAGCGGCGCACCTCGCGGGACAGCTCACGGCTGGGTGGTGCCTTCCCGGCGCAGCGGAGCACAGCATAGCCCTGCGCGGGCACAGCAAAACGCGCGTGGGGGGACGCGCTGCTTCCCCAACAGCGGCGTGCAGGACAAGCGGCCCCGCGCCCCCCTGCTGCTCACACCTGCTGGGTTTCAGGTGCCTCCTGGCGCACAGAATCATTTAGGTTGTAAAAGACCTTTGAGATCATCGAGTCCAACCTTTGACCGACCACCATCTTGTCAACCACACTACGGCACTAAGTGCCACGTCCAGTCTTTCTTTAAACACTTTCAGGGACGGTGACTCCACCACCTCTCTGGGCAGCCTGTTTCAATGCTTGTCAATCCTTTCTGTGAAGAAATTCCTCCTACTGTCCAACCTAAGAGCATTCAATTGGGGAGGCACTCCGGGCGGAGCACTTACCTGCCTGAAAAGGCTTTCCCTCCTTCCCTGCTCCAGGAAGTAGCAAGAGGCCAGATGGAAGTACTCTGCCGCGGGCACTTGCACCACGCAGAAGTTCGTGGGGCAGCAGCACGGGAGGGTTCAGTGGGTATCGGAGCATCGGCACAAACGCTGACACCGCACCGAGTACAAACCACGCTCTTCCAAGCACAACGGCCACAGCACAGGCTGGGCTCTGCAGGGCGCGCCTAGCCCCGGGATCCCCTGCGCCACCTTCTCTGCAGAGAAGGCCAGTGCATGCCACCAGCGTTATTTGCCCACTTTAGTTATATTCTCATGCTTAAACGCCCAGGTACTATGCAAGATGCTGCTGCCCTGCTGATAAACTGAATTAATTTCAAAGGCAGTGCCACTCTTGCCTCTAGTATGTCAAGCAAATAGCACATCATCATGCTCGACTGTGGAATAAAGCTCTCTGTGCCCTACAGTCATGTCTGGGTATGAAACAGGACAGAAGAGAACTGGCAGATATCCCAAAATGGCATAAAATTCGGGCATCTCAGACCCAAAATAAACGGTTTATTACCTTACCCAAACTACCTTTGTTACTTTATCCTAAAAGCTCCCAAGTGGCCCAGAGACAATGCTTCCCTCTGGTTCATTCTGTCTCGGTATTTATGAAGTTCCTGTGGTGAGCCCAGGTCTGCTAAATGGTGTCTTTCTCTTTGGTTGAGCCTCAGGCATGTGGCCTATATCCAGGCACAGTACAGTTTGCAACACCTGCTGCTCCTCTTCCAGCAATATCTTCATGGTGACCTCTTTCAAGCCATGTCAGAGCCCACACAGAGGAGGCCAGTGTGCAGAGCAGAGAGCACCTCTGCAGAACTGGTGGTGGCAGCTCTGACTGCCTCACATGAGAGCCCTGAAAGAGTGACCATGGGGCTCAGAAACCACCTGGCTTGAGCTGTTATTTTGGTTGCTGTCTTAACCACTCAAACTACTCAAGTGTCTTTCTTTTCTCCCATGATCCTGCATGTGATCACCTATATGTATGTGGGAAAAGAGAGATTTCAAATAAAAATACTATCAAAGAACCCATCCCCAAAGAAACAACTAAACTAGGGCACAGCTCTATGAAGTCTTGTTTTTTTGGCTGAGAAACTGTGATGAAATCTGAGTGTCCCAGTTTCATCTACTAAAAGGATATATCTAAAGCTCTACGGAGCACCTGCTGTACAGGCTGAAGACCACAGTCAAACTTGTGGAGACAAGCTGAAGCTTGTGCAGTGACTGATGTGTGCTTGTTTTTCTTTTTTGGCCCTAAAATATAGCACCTTAATGATGTGAACTGGTTATGAGCAACTTAATGGTGTGAACAAAATGGTCTCATTTGTAGTTTATGGTAAATGTTGGTCTTCAAATTTGTTAGTAGGAGAGAAGATGTCAAACATCAAATTTCTCTTGCCCATAGGTTGCCCATGTCAACTAAGCTGACATGACATGGTCTAGTGGTCCAGAGACTGAGAGAAAAAAGCACACACTGAAAGAATTTTGATGCTGTCTCTCTCTTTCACTAGGCAAATCTGTCCCCCAGCTTGCCAGTTGCAAAATACAGAGAAAATAAAAGCAATAGCTGTATTTTTAAAGTTTTTCTTTCAGCTAGATGTTCATTTTTGCAATGTTTTTGCATAATGTATAATATGCCATGCTCTTTGTTCAGGTAACAACAATTAACTTGTGTTTGTGTGTGTGCCTTCTAGATGGTTCTGTTAGTTGTCACTGCCACAGCAAAGGTAGATTTTGCAAAGCAAAAGGTCACTGCCACTGCCATTAGGTAGATTAAGCATTTTTAAGAAAATGCTGTCATTAAATCTGCTGTCAGGAAGCATCAATTTTTAGTCTGTGATTAATTAACACTCACAGACAAGCACTTAGAAAAATAGGTTTTATGTTGATACCTGGTAACAGTTTCAAATATGTTGTAGGCTAAGTATGAAAATGGTGCATGATAATTTCTGAGCACCACTGCCTGTTCTAAGGTAATGGAAGATTGAGTTACACTGGTTACCAGCTATGTATTTTCCTCCTCTAGTAACGTTCCTGCAACCAAAAAAGCATTGTTCAGCTCCAGCATCTGAGCCTGCAGCCCTTTAAAGTTTTCATTGCCACTGCTGGTCAAGTAACATTAATTGTTAGGCCCAAGTGGGCTGCAAAATGACTTCTTTTAAATGTGGATGTCAGAGATTATTCATATTAGGCAAAAGATATTTTGTCCCTAGTAAGAAAACTGATCGACCAATGGATTTACTAAATCCTCTGATGTTTTGCATTTTACATTTCAAATCCTCTGGTGTTTAGCCTGGAGGAGAGACAGCTGAGAGAGGATCTTATCAATGTCTATAAGTATCCAAAGGAAGGGTGTCAAGAGGATGGAGCCAGGCTCTTCTAGGTGGTGCCAAGAAACAGGATAAGAGGCAACATGCAGAAATTGATTAATAGGAAGTTCCACCTGAATACAAGGAAAAACTTTACTGTGCGGGTGACCAAGCACTGGACCAGATTGATTAGAGAAGTTGTGGAGCTTCCGTCTCTGGAGAGGTTCAAAAGCTGTCTGGACACAACCTGTGCAGTGTGCTCTAGGGGACCCAGCCTGAGCAGGGAAATTGGACCACATGACCTACTGTGGTCCCTTCCAGCCTCACCTATTCTGTTATTCTGTGATTTTAAATGCAGTTAAGTTCTATGTCCAGTCAGATGTTGTCTATATTTTGACAACAGCCTTCCAGCCTAAAGCCTCCTTTAGTATGGAGTAAATGCCACATTTCTCTTTATTATTTTGGGGGAAGAGGGTGTTTGAGAGGCAGGAATCTATTCATCTTGTTTAACCATTAATTTTTCTCACAGTTAAAACTGAATAATAAAGCACATGTAAACTCTTGTCAGTTCTTGGGAAAAAACCCTGTACATTGGTCATATCCTAGTAGTAAAGGCTAATACTACTTTTTGGTAACTTGGAGTAAGTGATGGCACTGAAAAATTTGCATAGCAGCAGCACTGCTAGAAAACCCATAATGTGGGTGACTTGGTGCTACCAGGTTATTTTGAAGATATGAAATTACCCTCTGGTGCTATTTGTGGTGACTTTTCAGTTGCACTAGAAATTAATAATTTTTACTAGGTTTGGATAAGCAGATTCCAAAGGAGAAAAAAAAGTCCACACTAGGAGGGAAACAAAATGAGGCTTCCTCATACTCGTTGCAGAGTTTTAATGACATATGCCAAAACTCTGTCCAAGTTTTCAGGGGAACTCTGAAATTCATAAATGGTAATCATAGGCATATAATTACCCCATTTTTGCATACAGAGCAGAATTCATTTAACTGACATCTGTGACAAGAGACCTGGGCGCCCCTTACAGTCAGTGGAGACATTTTTAGAGCAAGACCTATTTATACTAAAGATAAGATACTTAAGATTCTCTCTCATTCGACATATTTAGCTGGGGGACTCCCACCTTTATTTCCTCAGCTGGAAAGAAAAATTAACATCCACATATGGGAGAGTATTATGAATGTCTTAAACTATCACCTACTGAAACTTTCTGCAGATGTACTGCCTGCCCTCATTTCATAATCTTGATTACAAAGGTGCACTTGTGTATGTTTGTTCCTCACAAAAGGAAGAAGTAAGAATGTGTTTTTCACATGACCTGTGCTGAGCAGGAAAATCACAGAAATGCAGCATCCATGTCAATATGTAGCTCAGGTAAGAACACACAAAAAATCCTTTCTTTATTGTGGGCAAAAGGGTCTCGGTTCTTTTCCCTTAAATTCGTGTGGATGCTTCCATTTACTAGAATGAAAGAGGATCAGGTTTCAGGGCTGAGGTAAGACAAGAAATATGGTTGCTATGTTTGCATTAAGATTACCTTGTTATCATTTCTAACTTGGCTTCCCTGAATATCAGCTGCATGCTTTCTGAGGTTTTTCTCATGGTCATTAGTTCTAGAGCTGGAAACCAAATCCACTGATCATTTCTGCTTTATAACAGTAGGTGAGGAAGAAAAGTTACTGTCTGAAAGCAGTTTCCTGGAAAGAAAGACAGGGAAGTGTTACTTCAGACACAAGTGGACAGATCCATGTTGCAAATGACAGGAAATGATCCATGTGGTGCTATCATCGCAGTAGCCAGATGCTGCCTCTCAGCTGATCAGCAGCTTCCCCCTCCTCTAAGGAGCTGCAGTTCCTATGCCAGCCAAGGATGCTCCATAACACCTGTGAGAAGCTGGTGTTGTCCAGTTCCTGCTGATTTCCAGAGGGTATTCCAAACAGAGCTGATAGCCTCTAAAAGGAGCAGCATGGTTCTATTCAAAACAAAGTGACAATGTGTCAGTATGCTCTGATGAAAGCAATGAAGTCATATATAAGTGAATTTCTTAACATGTCCTGCCTTGAGCCGACCAATTTCTCAAAACACTTTTTGCCATGGCATTAGAGTATGGAAACTGAATGTGAAGAGCTGTAAAAAAATAAATAAATAGTTATTACAAAACAAAGCACAGAGTAAACTTAGTCTGCACTTTTTACTCAATTTTTCAGTCTGCTCATGGTGAAATAAATGGAACCTATCTGCTTGAAGAAAAACTTGCGCAGGATATTGTGGCTGCCCTCTTCCCCGTGTTAATACAAGTCAACTGGTTACCAAGTTGGGTTCAGGAAGAGATCTTCTTTTATAGCATACTGGCAGAAAACAGAGTAGATGTTGTGGATGAGAAAGAACATACATCTCCTGGTAAGTGCGGGATGTTTGTTACTTGGTACTAGAAAGCTCTTTGGTGCAGTTGAGGATGAAGCTAACAGGGAAAAAAGCACGTGCCAGTATTTTCAGGAAATCTACTGTTTAGTTTATCATCTTATTGAAATAATCTGATGTCAGCCCATGTCTTACTTCTAGGTATTCTACACTTGTGTAAATGAAAGAGAAAAATAGTAATAGTTGTATTCATATGATTTGTATTCCACCAGGTAAATCAAGCCTAATATTTAAGGAAAACTAAAAGCAATGTCTGGCATTACAGGGAAATATCTTTTTTAGATGACCTGATGTTAGAGAAGCTTTTGAGAACAGCTTACCTGGTCAAACACACTAGTATCTCTGCAGCTCTGGCAAGGATAGCTTCGTCCCAGAATATTGCCTGTGCACAAGTCAGCTATGGCCTATAGCTTCCTTCAGCTGACTCTTTAAATAGCCCATCTGGCTTGTACTCATTCTTTTTTTAATCTGTTTATTTTTGTGGTATCTTAGATAATTCTTCATCCTTTTCATCCCATGGAAGCCAGAGAAGCATTTCTGACAAGGAATATATAGAATCAAAATATCAGTTATTTCGCTTAAAAGAAGCACCCTGTTATAATCCTTTGAGCATTTCTACTAAATGCTAAGAAGGTCTTTCACAATTACAGCCCCCTATGGACTTGTCCTCATCAGTAATGCTGCTTTTCTTTATCCACAGCCTGAAACACTTCCTGGGTTATCAATGAAAAGCAAGGAAAAAAAAAACAAAACAAAAAGCAAGCAAAACCAACCAGACAAAAAACCCAAACCAAGCCAAACAAACCCAACCCAAACCAAACCAAACCAACACAAAAACCCAAACCCAAACCAAAATAAAAAAAACCCTAACCAACTTGTGTATTACTATGTGAAACAGGACAGGAATCATCTGTGATTTGAGGATGTAAAATCAGGATTATGAAAGATGAGAGGCAGAACTTCAATTGGGGAAAATAAGATTTGGATTCAATCTCTGGAAGTATTTTTATCATAGTAAAATCTGTAATATAATGAAGTAATCTTTCACAAAAAGAAGGGAAATACTCTGATTGGGACTTTTAAAAACTATACTGGGAATATATAAAGACACAAACACTGTTGGGGTCTATTCTCCATGAAAACTGGGGTTAGTTTAGAGATATATAAATAAATCTAAATAAACTGGATATAGGACCTCTCTGTATTACTTACCTTTGGAGGACATCTACTCAGATAGGTTTGATGCAGTACACCCTAATGTCACATCCCTGTGTATGTCAACCTCAAACTGACAATTTTCCACTTAGTGGAGAGGGTTGGTGGAAATGTATGATCATTCTGCCTGTCCATCTCTACAAATAGCAAGGTTTTGCTCTACCATGCCTCTTCCTATCTCCAGATTATTCTCACATACAGACAGTGAAAGAAGGGACACAGTTGGGTCTCAGAGATGTCTATCAACCTGCAAACTTAAGTCCAATACACCAAAATTTTCCTGTGCTTGTTCCTAGCCATTTTGAGGCATGAGCAAAGCAGAGAATTAATTTGGTCTGCTCTTCTTGCTTTCCTTTCCCCTAAGGCTTCAAACATGCAGCAAGCTAAGGCTTCTTTTTCCTAGGGAAATCTGGTCCAATGCCACTGCTGCATTCTTAAGGTTACTCAAAATTTAAATCTTTATTTTAGTGTTTGAAAGAAGTAGACAACACTTAAATTCAGAAATGATTAGCTGTTCTCTGCTGTAGCTTAGATACTGTTTCCCCCATAGTGACAAACAGCAAGCTTTTAGCACAGAAACCACCTGTAACAAATGTTATGAATTATTTTCTTGGCTATTTCTTTACTGACAGTGCATGCACAGTTTCTCGTGAGAAAAAAAAGTTATGCCAAAATGTTGTGTTTAAATTAATATTTAATAGTAATTAACATTTAATTTTAAATAACATGTCAATTTTGAATGAACATTTTTGCTTTATTTTTTCTGCTCTGTAGGGGAATCTCTTATTAGCTTTGTTTCTTCATGAGATGGCAGAATGTTACACCCATTCAAACTTAGTATAAGCAGAAACACAACCCCTCGAAAGAGCCAGTTTCTCAAGAATATTGTATCAATTATACTAATGCAGGTACTTTTCACTGGCATACAGGTAGTGCTTTTTGCCTGTACAGTAAGTGTTATCTGTTAATATTATATCCAAAAATTCAATCTTCAGTTACTTCAGTTCCTCAGAAGTGACAGCAATGAACACTACACAATAAAGTTTCAGTGAGTTACTGCCAATGGAAGCCAAGGTAACCAGGTTATTGCCACTTTCTAAATCTATTGGTGCAAAAATGAAACAAGTAGCGAAAAATGATCTGGGGCTTCATTAACCCGAGCTGTAACAGTGCACAAAAAAAAGCAGCTGATTTTACAGGTGTTACACTGCAAATTAAAACTGTTCATTTTAAGATAAAGGTGCCCTCTTAAGAACATGAACACACAGAATTACAGACTTCCTGTTTTTTTGGCCAGAGTGACATCAGTGTAGTGAAGGATGTTTTGAAAGTACTGCCTACCACTTTGTTTCCATTCATTTTTATGAACTTGCCAACACATTGCGGACTTGGGCGAAGCTGACTGACTGCAGCTACAATTACTCAACAGCTTGGACACAGACATACGAAAATCCCTGCCATGTAGAACTTCTGCTTAGCGGCCGCGTGACTTGGAAGTTAGGAATGTTTAAATAGTTCCGTGAACTACGGTCTTAAGAAAATAATACTTGCAGACTGCCATCACCTGAGACACTAATTTTCCTGTAGGACTAGCAGTGCAGCTATCGGGCGCAGGCCACACAGAGACGGAATCACAGGAGAAAAGGAGTCTGGATGGGATCCTCTGGAGGCCACCAAAGCAGAGCCAGCTTCACGGCCAGATCAGACTGTGTCAGGCTTCATCCAGGTAGGCTCAAAGAATATCCAAGGATGGAGATTGTACAACTTCTCTGCGCAACCTGCACTGCTGCTTAACCACTACTCTAGATCATGCCATCCTGAAATGCTATTTACAGGATTAGTATGGGTACTTTATTTTAGTGCTGGCTACTTAACTAGAGGTAGGAATGTAAGACAGAAGGGGGGCTGGGGATTTGAATTTATTTCTACTTTTCAATTTCATTCTTGAATTCAATAATCTCTGATTTTTTTTTTTTGCTACATTTATCATATGCATTTTCTCTGGATTATTTTTCAGATGCCTAAAATATAAATGAAACAATGCAAAACATACAGGTCTCCTCAGGGTGTTTCAAGACATGACAAAATTAATTCTCCCTTCCCGATGCTTACCAATTATTATTCATGTTGTAAAGACCTGAAAAATGTCGACATTTTAGTAGTTCTCTCTGCTTTAAATCACTCTTTCAGTAGGAGCAATTACATAGCTGAAAAGTATATAGTCAAAAAGTGTATTTTAACTTTTGTTTCCTATTATAATTTTTGTGACCAACATTTGATACAAATTCTGCAACGGGCATGGGAAAGACAGGATACTCTGTCAAATTTTGGAGATTTGCTGGTAGGCGAGTGGGTTTTAAAAGGCCAAAGTTCTTTGATACCTGATTTAAAATACTCTAGAAACGATTCCTCAGGATAAAATGTCACTCGGATTCCCTACGTAATAGCTCATCACAAATCATCACTGCTCTTCTTTAAAGATAAATCAGGTAGCTCTTACTGCGGGCAGGAACAGTCCGAGATGCCACCCGCGCGCGCCGCCGGGGCCCCTGGGCGGGCGCGGAAGCGGCGGAGGCGCGGGGCGCCTTTAAGGGAGGCTCCGCCCCCGCGCACGATCCCGCCCCTCGCCGCGAGCCAGGCCAATGGGAGCGCGCGCCAGGGGAAGGCGGGAGAATGCGAACCCCTGGCAGCGCCGCCGGCCGCGCCTTATAAGGGCAGGGCCTCGCGCATGCGCGCTTCCGGCAGGGGCGGGGGCGCCGAGCGGGGGTTTTGCTCCGGCGGCAGCACCGCGGGAAGGGGCGCGCGACCCGCGGGACCCCGCGGAGGGGCG